>CATKHT010000096.1:51621-79404 GCA_949752745.1 Protula sp. h YS-2021 | reverse complement strand
AATCTGGAAGGTGGTCGCAACATCAATTCCCCACTTCATTGACCCCTCCACGGTCGTCTAATGTACGTACGTCTCTAAACGCAACCCTCACTCTTTGCCCAACGTTACGGTAAGGGTCTATACCCTAAGTGTAGTTATAGCCATGATATAGTTGCTGAAACTGTCCGACTGACCTAAGGAATACCCACATAAAATTTGAAGTCGAGACGATTTTCCGTTATCGAGATATTTTGCACACAAGACCTTGTTCAAAACATGTACATATTTTACGAGATGACGTCGTATACCGCACTCGTTCGTTCTACTCGTGACAAAATTGGACAGCATTTTTCGGACATACAGAGCAACAATTTCATCAAGTTTGGACGTTCTCCGATGTTCAGCGGCCTAGAAATTTTCCACACAAGATTTTTACGTAATGACGTCATACGCCTTCCGTCAGGTTCATAGAAACGTCTGACCAATTCACGGAATAAACGGACGAAGTTTGACGTCGATCGGTTTTTGAGGTATCTTGAACAGAACGTTTTGTTCACGAAAGACTGACACACACATGAAACCCACACAGAACGTAGAAACACACGGTCGTGGAGACATAATTCGTAAATATTGACTTCCAGTCAACTTGAAGCACAATATCATCATATTTGCTTTGTTACATGACTTAATTAGCGTTTTTGTTAGGTACAAATAATTGCGATATCCATCGACTTTTACTTTCTGGTCAACGCTGGAAAATTGTTGGTCTGGTCAACACTGATGATTGTTTCACAGCTAAAGATTATGGGTACTTTACTGGTCAATGGGAGTTTTATTGGGTAATGGGTACAACAGTGGGTAATAGGTACTTCCCTGGGCAATGGTTACTTTACTGGGTAATGGCTGCTTTAAGGGGGTAAATGATGATTTTACTGGGTTGTAGTTATTTTTACTGGTAATGGGTAACTTCACTGGGTAATGGCTTCTTCACTGGGTAATGGTTACTTTACTGGGTAATGGCTCCTTTACGGGTAAATGATATTTTTACTGGGTGTTCTTATTTTTGCTGGTAATAGGTACTTTTCCACCTGATCAGGACGCGTTTCTAATAACTCAAAATTGAAAGTCGCAATTCGCACACAATTTTCCAGAATCCTGTATCAAGGAAACATGCTGTTTATTTATTTATTTATTTCACTGTCAGTTTTGCCATAAATCTCATCATTTTGCCTGCCAGTGACTGGCAGAAAGACAGCACACTCGAGACTCTCAACTGAAAACATAACCTGGATCAAGATCCACACATTTATCGGGCCAGTTATGCTGTATCTCTTTGTGGAGACTATGGTGAGATATGGCGAGATAAGCCGTATCATTTAGGAAGGAATGTTTCTGGCGACGAGGCGGCATCTCCCTTTCCAACACAAGCACCGGGGGGGCCAAAGATTTAGTCACAAGTCCGGGGCTTCACCCTTGAGTCACTGGTCTCATGGAAAGTCACAGGTCTCGTTGAAAGTCACAAGTCTCAGTTTACAATGTGGAGATCCGGACAGTCGGTCGTAGCCGCCAGAATTAGGCCGAATTCCAAATCACAAGGTTCAAGAGCCCCCCCACCCCCGCCCCAACCCCCCCCCCCCCCCGCCCTCCTTGCCTTGTCAGTCACAAGCCCCAGACGCAGTTCCGAGCTATCCGCATATCTTGCTGGTGTTTGAAAGCATAAGGCGATAATAAGTGCTTTAGTACTGTGATGTGACGGAGCACGTGGGTTTGCTCCATTGTGACTTTCCGCATTGTGACTTGTCTGCACTGCTACTTTCTTAATACTGAATTTCTGCATTGTGACGCATCAAGTTATCTTACGCCTTATTTTCGTCAATTGCTTGAACCGCCAGTCACCTAATTAGTGTCATACTTCTCATCCAAGTAGTATCCGTCAGATTAACGGCATTTCCACTAAATTAAACCCGAGCGTCCAAGCTGACTTCTGACATTCTTTTTTTTTTTTTTTTTTGCTCCACTTGGAAGAGTATTTTTTGTTAGATCTGAATTCACTTCATGAGTAAGCCATATATTAACCAGCTCACATCAGCAGGCGTGCTACATAACGCGGTAGTTAGGCCAACAATTGGTGCTAAAGTGTTACCGGTGACTGGATTCCGTGATCTCGTGCTCTCCCGGCGACACAATCTCTACGTATTGTACAGGAGACCTTCTTATATCTATGGCCATAATCTCGCTTAATGTCTCTTGATTTCGTTTTGTTAATTTAATCGCAAGAAGAAAAAAATATATGCCAGAAGGGGGACTGGGGGTGGAGGAAGAATTCCCGGACATTCCATGCGTACGCTTGGACTGGGAGGGAGGAAGAATTCCCGGATATTCCATGCTCACGTTTGGACTGGGGGGTGGAGAAGAATTCCCGGACTTCCTTGCTTACGTTTGGACTGGGGTGAAGGAAGAATTCCCGGACATTCCATGCTTATGTTTGGACTGGGGGGGGGGAGAAAGAATTCCAGGACATTCCATGCTCACAATTGGACTGGGGTGGAGAAGAATTCCCGAACATTCCATGCTTACATGTGGAATGGATAGAGGAAGAATTCCCGGAAATTCATGCTCACGTTTGGACTGGGGTGAAGGAAGAATCCCCGGACATTCCATGCTTACGTTTGGACTGGGGTGAAGGAAGAATTCCCGGACATTCCATGCTTACGTTTGGATTGGGGTGAAGGAAGAATCCCCGGACATTCCATACTTACGTTTGTACTCTGGTGAAGGAAGAATTCCCGGACATTCCATGCTTACGTTTGGACTGGGGTGAAGGAAGAATTCCGGACATTCCATGCTTACGTTTGGACTGGGGTGAAGGAAAGAATTCCCGAACCTGGATTCCAGTCCAAACCTAAGAATTCCATGCTTAGGTTTGGACTGGAAGGGAGAAAGAATTCCCGGACATTCCATGCTTACGCTTGGACTGGGGGGGGGGGGGAGAAAGAATCCCGGACATTCGTTGCTCACAATTGGACTGGGGGTGGAGAAGAATTCCCGAACATTCCATGCTTACATTTGGAATGGGTGGAGGAAGAATTCCCGGACATTCCATGCTTACGTTTGGACTGGGGGGGGAGAAAGAATTCCGGGACATTTCCATGCTCACAATTGGACTAGGGGTGGAGAAGAATTCCCGAACATTCCATGCTTACATTTGGAATGGGTGGAGGAAGAATCCCCGGAAATTCCATGCTCACGTTTGGACTGGGGGTAGAGAAAGAATTCCCGGACATTCCATGCTTAGGTTTGATATCGTACTTTTTGTAAAACACCTAGGGGAGGGAGGCGGAGGGAGGCGGAGGGAGGCGGGGGTATGGGTTGTCTACGAAATGGCATGGATGCTGAACTGTGCCTTAACAACCAAATATATATATTATATAAATTACCTATTTCATGTGGGAAATGGGGCAAAAAATGTTCACAGGAGGGTGCTTTTAAAGTAACAGGGGCAGGGAAGGATCATAAATGAGTGTAAAGTGGTAGTCAGTTTTTTTAACTAAATAGTTGTTGAGTGGAGCGAGGTGATCAGTGACTGGGGATTTCCTATAGTTTACACGACATGCCATTGGTGCCCAAATAATATAAAAAAAAGTCGCAAAAACACACCCACCCCACCCCCTCCTCTTCCACTTCTGTTTCTCATGTGTTGCCAGAAGTAATAATCTGCTTTTCCAACTCCCGAGACATAAATAGGGATAGCGGAATTCGTGATCGGGTTGATCGGCCTGATCGCCACACCTCAGCGATCAAACGTTTACACTTCATTTGGATTTCTTTTCAACTTTGTTGTTTTATAACGTAGGTTTCAATTCTCTCGTATTGTACTCAACACTGTTTTATCTAAAATAAGAATGCACCAAGCAAATGATAATCCACAGGTTTTTTGTTGTTGTTATTGTTTTTGTTTGTTTGTTTGTTTGTTTAATTTTTTTTTTTTTGCTAAGGGCGAAATAAGGCAGTGTCGACGAATTGGGTATACCCCCGCAATAGATTTCTAAGCCGCAGTCTGATAGGACTATACAACACTAGAAATTGAAATGTCCTTAATATACATTATTCTAATCTGGACTAGAGTAACTTCGACTGCCTTGTGACAAGACATGTTAATTCTTATTTGCTTTATTTTGTCTTATTTCAGACAATAAGAGTGTTATTTGGTTTGCGTCTTGACATTCTCAGAATGTCATCTACGCTGTGGTTCTTTCTGTATTGAAATTTAGTCACCTTGCGTTGAAAGTTCACTCCCTGTTTCACTTAGCGATTACTAAGTCGTTGATGGACCACGTGACGTAAACTTCTCTTCAATCCTGTGCAGCCATTGGCTAAGACTGACACGCAAACTCTCCGCTCAAGCTTGCTTATATTTACATGTTAATTTTATGCAGAGAACGGAACAGAAACGTTATGTAGAGCGTTTTCCAAAACACAAACGAGTCACCCACAGATGGCGCTGCCTGACTCCAGAGTATTTCTCCTCAGATTTTTTATACGTAAATGGAGTCCTTAGTCGTCAGAATTTGTCTTGAAATGTGTGTCTTTGGCTGCTTAAACATAATCAGCTTAATGCCAGCTTGTATTTTAAAAAGTCTGCATAAAGTATAATGTGCGTCTCGAACAAATATGGGAATTCCTTAGGCAAGTGTGCTCATCTCCTCCGCAAAACACGCCTCATTCACAAGTATTTGGAGTAACAAACACACGCATCTGGGGGGGGGGGGGGTGGTGCTTAGTAGACACAGTCGCCAGCCTGATTGTGACCCTTTGATGAGTTTGGTTACCCCTCTCTACTCCCTTCCCTCACCCCTCCGGGGAGAAAAGTAGACTTTTCTCAGAAGTTTGTTTCTCAGATGCAGTTTTGCACACTCAAGAAGAGGAGGCGGGAGGGGGGAGTACAAAAGATGACTTCAGCCACAACCCTACCCACCCCCCCCCCCCCCCCATCCTTCCCTAAAATCTGGAGAACAGCTTTGGGACCAACTCGACCATGAAGGATTTTCGTTAAACTCAAGCCAAAACAGCTTGTAATAGCTTGTAATAGCTTTAAACTGGGATAAAATTCCACACACTTTGTTGCGGTACAAAAACCTTTAAAAAAGGGTGAGGTGTCAATTGCCGCGCATGGCAGATCGAAAAGATAAGATCTTTATCACGAATAGCACAAATAAGGTGCGAACCAACATAGAAGGTATGTTTAAAGGGTAATTGATACGGGTAATTTTCATACAGTTAAATGTCACTCGTCATCGCATTGCCCATAAAAGCGGACTTATGTTCCCCCTACATTTTGAGACTGCTAAATCGTCACGGGGTACAGCGCTAGAACGCGACACAAAGCAGCGCTTGTGCAAAATCTTATTCGACGCTTTTCCAGTATTGTGTAGTTCAGCGGTTTCATTATTGTTGTTTGTTTGCTGTTATTACGATGGTTACGAGGGAAGAGACAACAAATCGTGTGTAAACAAGTAAAATAATCGTGTGTTTCTCTTCAAAAAAAAAAAAAAAAAAACACCAGCAACAAAGACAATGATAAAGGCAAAGAAAAGTATAATACGAATGACCACACTAACGAAAAAAGTGTACAATAGCCCGCTGTGACGTCAGGAAGCGTCACATATTGTCCTTTGTCACGCGGAAAATAGCACCGTATTGATTGAGTCCAACAGATAAACAATGACATTCATTTCCAGTTTACGTTCTGACACAAAATGACGTTGTGACAATGACGCCCTGTAACAAAATGACGTTCTGACAATAACGTTCTAATACAAAAGGACCAATTTGTAACCAGATTAACACATAAAGGTAAATGTGACATGAACACAGGCAAATTAAAACAAACTTTAAGTCATTTCACGTTTTTGTTTATTTAGAAACGAAATACCCATTTCACATGCGAAATTAAAACACTCGATTTTGCAATGAGAAAGTTGTGAAGACATTAGGAACCATGCACAGGATATGCCAGAGGCCACTTGATGTAACAACGACATTCACCAGCACGCCGTCGACCGCTTTTTTTGGGGGGGGGGGGAGGTGGGGACAGGCAATTACATGACACTAAAAACCGTGACCTGTGAACAATCAAACTAAATTGGGCTATAAGAACCCATCTCAGAGCTGCTTTAGTTGTTGTATATTTGTCTGCTTGTAATTTTCATCTCCTCAAAAAGTGACACCTTATGAGAAAAGCAATCTTCACTGGGTGGGAGTGTGTGGGGGCGGAGGGGGGGGGAGGATTGGAAAAACAGCGGGACAGCAAGCCGTGGCAATCTCCGCCCTGCGTTAAAACGATTATTGAGGGGTTAATACGGGTTGGTGCCAAGTGGCTTTTTCTTGAGATTAAAGCCATTCAATTATTCATATAAATAAGTAACATTGAAATGAGAGGGGAAAAAATGAGACAAGGGAGCTTTGAGGGGTGGAGGTTTGGGGGTGGGGGGGGGGGGGGTGGGGGGATGGGGGAGGTCCAATTTTGGAAGTAGACCCGACTTGGAAACATCGAGATACTGGTATAAAAACCTGTGGGAACGAACACACTACATGCGAAGAGTCAGAGTGGAAACACCGTTTGGTGGCTGGGTTGTTCCTGTGGCAAGTAGCCGGAAATTATTAAAAATAAACTGGTTTAAAATTCCGAGACGATCGTTAGAAATTTATGTCAGATGAACGAGATTTTTTGGCCAGGTGGAGCTGGACACCTTGAAGTTAAAAACACCAGCTTCGAGTTGGCTGGGGCTGTGGACCATAATGCCATCGTCATAGACCCAACTTAGTGATTATTTTAAAACTACAATGCTGAAAAATTTATACACAATCTAAATATTTCTTCATTAAAAAAAACGTATTTCAAGTTTGTTAGTGTCTTCTTAGAAAATACCACACACGTGTTTTTTTATCATTAATGAGGAATAATTTGTATGTGTTCATTAATAGCTCAGCATTAATAATTGGCCCTGGCTCTAGTTAACGATAATTGATAGGGTCATTCAAACCCTCACCATAGAAATCGGGTGATAACTTATTGCATAGATTGTCGCTGCATTAACAGAGGTGACTATGGCCAAACGTTTGAAGGATCTATTCTGATGTGTACCCATAACTAACTACTTTGTGGCTCCTCCCTCCCCCTTCCCCCCCCCCCCACCCCTCCTGAGTCATTTCCATTTTCTTCCATTCACTTAGCATTGAAGCGCCGTATATCAATTTACCTTTCAACTGTTTCCATAAGAAGCCATTCCTTTGACTTTGGTATTGGGGGGTATTAATTCAGGCGGCTTTTGGAGCACATTTACCTTACTAATTTGCGACTGTTCAAAAGCCATTTGTGCAGGTGTGAGAAATTCTTTCTCATTAGATATATGAATTACACACTTTGCTTTTATAGTATTACCACTTTGTCTGAGCTTCTTTCTTCTTCCTTTTTTTTTAGCCCCCAACCAGGGCTTTAGGCCCAAGATGGGGCCTATAGATTTAGGTGTTGTCCGTCTTTGTGTCAGTCTGTCTGTCGCAGGGTGTCACCCCCGCTAGATATTCCCTTTCCTATGATATTTGTATATTAAGGTAGGTGCAGGTGGTTGTTATTGTGACATCCGAATTTCAAGGTGTCAATGGACGCCATCTTGGATTTTCAGTGGTGGATGGGAGCTGTGGCCTATGTGATAGCTTGTTTCTCCACACTGTGTGATTGTCAGGAGGGATTGTTGCACCAGGGGCGTCCGTCCGCCTGTCACTGCGCTGACCCTAAGCCCCGCCCCCCGCCCCTTTTCCCAGACCTTACCTTTGCCCCTCAATGTGTTTATATATTGGTTCCGTACTTCCATCAGTTGTGAAATTTAATAAGCATGACGTCACGTTTTGATTTTGTTATATTAACAGAGCAACAATAATTTAGTGACCACTCTATTCTTTACTACACACAATTTCTATTTTGCTTGAAAATAAAAGTATTATCTCCGTTGACCAGACAAAAAAAAAAAACTTCGGCCGTGGCCTTCCAATAACTACTGCCAAGGAGATGTCTCCTTATTTCGCAAACTCGTCAAAACGTCGGAATAAACATGTTGACCTTTAATTGCCACCAGCTTCAATGGCCCTTGTTTGCTGCGTTTACTCCAAAAGCTTCCTTTTTTCTCTCTCGCCCCGATTTTTCCTTTTTTTGTAATAGAAGCTAATCATCACAGTGTCAATTAAACGCATTCAATTCGTGAATAAGTTGCACTCTCAGCCTCGGTTAGGAAATTTTAAATCATCGAGTGGCGTTATTTTCGTCTTTAGTTACATCAGTATTTTAATAACTCGTGTCTTGCACTGCGGCTTATAACAGTGGTGCAGAAGAGAAAAAAGAAAAAAAAAATAACACGGGGAGCAGTTTGATTTCGGCACTTGTGGTACCAATTTAGCATCATTGCTTGCGGGTTATGGCTTGGAAGTGTCGCTTAATTGCTTGTCTGTGGATGACTTGACGACATCGTGTAGTGGTACTCGTAAATGGGTATAAGGATACTTACAAATACTTACAAATAGACAGGAGAGTACTTGCAGCGCCGATGGGATAATTCGCGCACATATTTTAATCGTATCCTGTGCGTGGGTCGGGAGCATCGACTAAAAGCTTGCGGTCAGGTTGGAGTGCGTGCTATAAAAACAGTGCGAAATCTGTCATTATGATACGTCGATTGGGGGGGGGGGGGGGAGGGGACACCGAGGTGTTATTGTCGGTACCGGAAGTAGTGAAATGAATGCAATTGGTCGAAAGGGGTGACTCTACATGCACACAGTTAATCAAACGTAACCACGACGTGACCAATGGAATCTTCGCTGAACTGGTGTTAACTAATTGGACAATTAAAAAACAGTATTACGTCATCTCACTACAGTTTATGCTCGTTTATTTGAATACGGTATCACTGGTGGTTAAATCTAAACAAAGTCTTTGGACCCAATGCACATTTTAAAGAACTTTGTTTATCGACGCCACCCCATCCCCCCTAAAAAAAGCCAAATAATTATGTGAAAATGTTGCGAATAAAAACAAGTGGTGACCGGTCGGGTCTGAAAAAAATGACAAGTAAACGGAATACAAGTAAGATATTTGAAGGTAAATAATTGCAAACAGGAAGACTGCTTCAGATGTTTTTTCTGGGAAAGAATCTTAGCATGTTGTGCTGGCGCCTTCCATGGCGATGCCGAATACAGGTGCTAAATAAATAGTCTCTGACAGTTTGAAATGCAGTGAAATAAATTAATATTAATTAATCCATTAGAATTTATCTGTTCCAAATGATTAATTATCGGTAATTAATAGTATATTTTTTTCATGACTTTAGTATTGTTTTCCTTGTTTTTTTTTTTTTTTTTTTTTTTTTTTTTTTTTTTTTTGCGTTCTATGGCGTGCTTAAAAAGCGTTTCTTCCCTTTGCAGATTTTGTGTTTTCTGGTGTCTACCCCCGCCCCCTCCCGCAGCCCCGCCCCCCCTCGCCCCCTCCCCCAGCCCCACCTTTCTCCACCTCCCGGGCGCTATCATTTCGAATGGTTTACCGCTGACATTTTTTACCCTTTCCCTCCGCCTAAAAATAATAAATAACCATGATTAAAAAAAGGAGAGAACTGCATCATAACTTAACTCGAACACTCATAATATATGACACTACTGTTTGATTAGGCCACTTCCGCTTCTGACCCCCCCCCCCCCTTACCCCGCGCCTTGTACTTATCGACATTGTGACCTGTAGCTCGAATGCCTTCCCAGAGCACTTCTAGTTTCTTCTAACACGATGCTTTTCCTTCTTCGGTTTCTCCAAAATGCTCTCTTGGTATTTTTAGAACCATTTGAAAATTAAGATCATCGCCTCGAACTTTGAATATTAAGTAGGCTTGTGATGGGGCTTGCAGGTTCAAGGAGACCATTACAGACTTCACCCATCTTTCATTCCTTTTATGGGTAATTCATATTTTAAAAGTGGGCACTTGGCTTTCAAGAAATCCTTCTTTAAAAACGAAATCCTGAAAGTATACATAATATTTTTTACAGTTTGTAGCTAAATCCGCGGTGGGTTATCACACTTTAATTCAGAACTTCATATTCTCATCGACGATTACACAGCCACAGGCACGTCAGTGACGGGCCTCAGCCAAGGGCATGTCAGCCGTATAAGTGACGGACCTCAGCCATGGGCATGTCAGCCGTATAAGTGACGGGCCTCAGCCATGGGCATGTCAGCCGTAAAAGTGACGGGCCTCAGCCATGGGCATGTCAGCCGTATAAGTGACGGGCCTCAGCCACAGGCACGTCAGTCGTAAAAGTGACGGACCTCAGTCACAGGCACCTCAGCCATGGGCATATCAGCCGTAAAAGTGACGGGCCTCAGCCATGGGCATGTAAGCCGCAAAATTGACGGGCCTCCGCCACAGGCACGTCAGCCGTAAAAGTGACGGGCGCCAGCTGAAATATTCCAATTCTTCAGACATTTGTGGTGAAACCGGCTTAAAATATTAGTATATGCATTGAAGTTAGTAGTTATTTTTAACTCAGGATTATTATAATCTCGGCGTGCACATACAATAGCTCGTTGAAAGTAGCTAGTTTAGTAAAAAAAAAAAAAAAATTCAGTTCACTACAAGTGAAAAATATGATCATTTTTTCAACGCACCAATAGGCGAGACGCGCGTCATTTCATTTTTCAACGCGCCCGTGAGCGAGTCACGCGTCATTATTTTCAAAATTCCAGTGCGTCATTGACGCGAGAACGCGCTGAATGTGAAGCCCCTGAGTTCTTGAGTGCGACACATTTGACCCAGGCATGCTAGTTTCGACGTATTTAACTGTGTGCTTGAGGGATATACCTGAACACTAAGCGACCACGCTCGGGATGCCGCAGGTGCTGCCTTTGTGGTCGCTTTTCTCATTAACAAACACGTCACGTGCCCCGCAGTCATATATTTGAAGTAACGTAGTGACGTATTGAAAAGTAAACAGCTGTTTTAATGTAACCAAATTACACCGTGGTCCATCCTCACCTTCTTTCAACAAATTAAATGTAGTGCTACACTCACTTTTTTTATTTATTTATTTATTTTTTTGCTTTGTTCTGTTCTTTTTTTTCCCAAAACAGTCGTAAGAAATGTAGTCGTTTTTTTTTTTTGCGTACGTAAGAAAGCCTTTCCCACGAGCAGAATTGTGTACATGTTTCAGTAAAGTGGAGAAAACATTGGTAATAGACTGAAGCTCTCTTATGCTAACAATTTGATTTTATGAATAGTTTAAAGTACACACCCCCTTTACAATGAAAAGAGATGCGAAATGTCAGCTTAGTTAAGTGTCAAACTTGATGAATAATGACATATGCGGAATCTGCCTGAATTAAATACTACACAACTCTTGTATCATTTAGCTGTGAACAATATTAATTTGTTGGTTCGCACCTTATTTGCCAACGTTTCACGATAAAGATCTTATCTTGTAGGGGTTATCAGCTGTGTCGTGCCCCCGTGTGTTATCGAGATGTGGTTTTTTTTGCCATTGTTGCCGTCTCTGCTGTGATGAGCGCAGTAATCGTCACTGGCACGCGCTCTACAGTAAAGTAGTGAACTTGTTTTTTTTTTTTTTTAAGAGATTCCACAATGTGGATATAAAATATTTATGTTCAGGATTTGCTGTAATTCGTTCAGAGAAAAGACACGTCTGTTTGGTTTGGCCTACCGACCTCAAGAAAAATCTGATGTCTTAGACTTGGTCTGCTGATCTCATGAAAAAGCCTGGTCTGTTTTGGTTTGGAGAAAATCTTATGTTCTGAAGGGGAACTGCGCATGAAGTTGTGTGCATGCAGTGAAAGTTGTTCCTTTGTTAGGGTTCAGAAAAAGAGGTTTGACTGTACCGTTTATTTTTGTTTACAAAGGGTATAATTCGCAAAGCTGACGTCACGGAAGAACTGCGAATTGAAAGCAAGACGTTGTGCCTCGACACGTGCTACGGTGCCAGTTTGATTTTGGAAGCTTACTGACAAACTTACTGAAAACAGAATTACGATACCAGATAATGATTTCAGATAATGAGATTTGCAAAATAGTTGTGAGCAGCGTCTGAGGGTGGATTTTTCCGCCAAAGACTTTTGTTTAACAGCTTTCCCAGATATTATTGATATTATCCCACTTGCAAACATAGTTTGCAAATGGGTATGGTTTGCTAAGAATTCCGGCGTTTATTCCTTCCTTTTTTTTTTTTTTTTTTCTGTCACGGAGGTTTCCAGAAAACTCCTCCTGCGCTATTTGACGTAGGACGATGAAATTTGGCACAGAGATAGAGGTTGATGAGATGTCGTGAAATCCGCAAATTTTTTTGACCTTGACCTTCAAGGTCAAGGTCAAATTGAGGTCAAAGTTTTTTTACCTCAAAGTGGTTTCCAGAAAACTCCTCCTAGGCTATTTGATGTAGGACGATGAAATTTGGCACAGAGATAGAGGAATATAAAATGTCGGGAAATCCGCAAAAAATTTTGACCTTGACCTTCAAGATCAAGGTCAAATTGAGGTCAAATTATTTTTTTCAAAAACTTCTTCCATCACGAAAAATTGCTTTAAATGGCGCTCAAATCCTTGTTTCAACCCGTGTACGGTGTCAGTAGGCAGTAACATCATGGATGGAATCTCGACATTCAGTCTCAAGGTCAAGGTCATGTGACTTTTGTATGTTGAATTCCGTTAGAGAAAAATTGTCCATTATCTCGAAAACGGTTAGAGATAGAGCGATTTTGAGCTTATTTTCGACCCTTTGGGCCTAAAAGACGTTATATAAGAGGTACCTCGGTGACCTTGACCTCCTCCGTCAAGGTCAAGGTCAAAAACCGTAAGTTGACCATTATCTCGAAAACGGTTAGAGATAGAGCGATTTTGAGCTTATTTACGACCCTTTGGGCCTAAAAGACGTTATATAAGAGGTACCTCGGTGACCTTGACCTCCTCCATCAAGGTCAAGGTCAAAAACCGGGAGTTGACCATTATCTCGAAAACGGTTAGAGATGGAGCGATTTTGAGCTTATTTTCGACCCTTTGGGCCTAAAAGACGTTATATAAGAGGTACCTCGGTGACCTAAACCTCCTCCATCAAGGTCAAGGTCAAAAACCGGAAGTTGACCATTATCTCGAAAACGGTTAGAGATAGAGCGATTTTGAGCTTATTTTCGACCCTTTGGGCCTAAAAGACATTATATAAGAGGTACCTCTGTGACCTTGACCTCCTCCGTCATGGTCAAGGTCAAAAACTGGAAGTTGACCATTATCTCGAAAACGGTTAGAGATGGAGCGATTTTGAGCTTATTTTCGACCCTTTGGGCCTAAAAGACATTATATAAGAGGTACCTCGGTGACCTTGACCTCCTCCATCAAGGTCAAGGTCAAAAACCGGAAGTTGACCATTATCTCGAAAACGGTTAGAGATAGAGCGATTTTGAGCTTATTTTCGACCCTTTGGGCCTAAAAGACGTTACATAAGAGGTACGTCGGTGACCTTGACCTCCTCCATCAAGGTCAAGGTCAAAAACCGGTAGTTGACTATTATCTCGAAAACGGTTAGAGATAGAGCGATTTTGAGCTTATTTTCGACCCTGTGGGCCTAAAAGATCTATTATAAGGAGTACCTCGGTGACCTTGACCTCCTCCGTCGTGGTCAAGGTCAAAAACCGGAAGTTGACCATTATCTCGAAAACGGTTAGAGATAGAGCGATTTTGAGCTTATTTTCGACCCTTTGGGCCTAAAAGACGTTACATAAGAGGTACGTCGGTGACCTTGACCTCCTCCATCAAGGTCAAGGTCAAAAACCGGTAGTTGACTATTATCTCGAAAACGGTTAGAGATAGAGCGATTTTGAGCTTATTTTCGACCCTTTGCGAATAAAAGACGTTTTATAAGACGTAACTCGGTGACCTTGACCTCCTCCGTCATGTCAAATCCAAAAACCGGAAGTTGACCATTATCTCGAAAACGGTTAGAGATAGAGCGATTTTGAGCTTATTTACGACCCTTTGGGCCTAAAAGACGTTATATAAGAGGTACCTCGGTGACCTTGACCTCCTCCATCAAGGTCAAGGTCAAAAACCGGAAGTTGACCATTATCTCGAAAACGGTTAGAGATGGAGCGATTTTGAGCTTATTTTCGACCCTTTGGGCCTAAAAGACGTTATATAAGAGGTACCTCGGTGACCTTGACCTCCTCCATCAAGGTCAAGGTCAAAAACCGGAAGTTGACCATTGTCTCGAAAACGGTTAGAGATAGAGCGATTTTGAGCTTATTTTCGACCCTTTGGGCCTAAAAGACGTTATGTAAGAGGTACCTCGGTGACCTTGACCTCCTCCGTCAAGGTCAAGGTCAAAAACCGGAAGTTGACCATTATCTCGAAAACGGTTAGAGATAGAGCGATTTTGAGCTTATTTTCGACCCTTTGGGCCTAAAAGAGGTTATATAAGAGGTACCTCGGTGACATTGACCTCCTCCGTCAAGGTCAAGGTCAAAAACCGGAAGTTGACCATTATCTCGAAAACGGTTAGAGATAGAGCGATTTTGAGCTTATTTTCGACCCTTTGGGCCTAAAAGACGTTATGTAAGAGGTACCTCGGTGACCTTGGCCTCCTCCGTCAAGGTCAAGGTCAAAAACCGGAAGTTGACCATTATCTCGAAGACGGTTAGAGACAGAGCGATTTTGAGGTTTTTTTCGAACCTTTGGGCCTAAAAGACATTACATAAGAGGTACCTCGGTGACCTTGACCTCCTCCGTCAAGGTCAAAAACCGGAAGTTGACCATTATCTCGAAAATGGTTAGAGATAGAGCGATTTTGAGCTTATTTTCGACCCTTTGGGCTTAAAGGACGTAATGTAAGAGGTACCTCTGTGACCTTGACCTCCTCCGTCAAGGTCAAGGTCAAAAACCGGAAGTTGACCATTATCTCGAAAACGGTTAGAGATAGAGCGATTTTGAGCTTATTTCGACCCTTTGGGCCTAAAAGACGTTATATAAGAGGTACCTCGGTAACCTTGACCTCCTCCGTCAAGGTCAAGGTCAAGAACCGGAAGTTGTCCATTGTCTGAAAAGTGGTTAGATTGTACCATTGCAAGTGGGTGTCATTTCGCTACGTGTAGCGAAATTCGGTCTAGTTTATATTATTTGTTAAGTAAGTGACATATCGTAAGTAACGATGCCTTAACTAGTCCTCCCCCTCTTCCCACCCCCCCCCCCAAAAAAAAAAAAAAACGACCAACTGCCGCAATGTTGTGTAAAAGTGGTGTGAAAGGAGCGCAAGGCAAAGAAAGGCAAAGAAAATAAAAATGTCGCAATATTTTAGTTTGGGAAACTGTGTGACGAAGGCGATGCTGTGTGACGAAGGCGACAACAGGGGGCGTCGTAGTTCGTACACGGATCCTGGATCCAATAGCCTACTCAGACGTTTGCCCTACTCACACGTGTACCCAGCTTACACGTGTACTCTACTCACACATGTACCCTACTTACATGTTAACCTTACTTAAACATGTACCGTGCTTATACGTGTAGCACACTTATACGTGCACCCTGCTCACACGTGTACCCTACCTACATGTGTACCCTACTTACACGTGTACCCTACTCACATGTGCACCCCACTCACACTTGCGCCCTACTTACACCTGTACCCTACTTACACGTGTGCCCTTCTACACATGTACCCTACTTACACGTGTTTCGCGTTTCCAGCCACGGCCAACACATTGAAGATCAATTGAAACAAAGAAAAAGTGGAGAAAAAGGAATAAATATGAAAGGCCGATACTGGGATAAATAAATAAATAAATAAATAAAATAAACAATGTCTCGTTGGATCTTTCGCTCCCATTGATGACTAAAACACTGTTCAGTCGAACTATGAAATTGACTTATTCATTATGTTAACTTTTTTTTTTTTGGGGGGGGGGGTCATATTATTAGATTGTGGGTCGTCACTGTCTGATTTGTCTGTAGACGCAGCCGTGACGAGACGGCAAAGCTTCTGGTGGTGGGTGAGGGTGGGGGGTGGGGGGGGGGGGGGGGCAAGGCACAGTGTACAGAGATCGAGTGACTGAAATGTCGAAAACAACAGCAACTAAATCAAAATAAATAAATCAAAATTATTTGCATGAAGTGGCCAGATCAACTGATTTTCTCATGTAGGAGTAGAATTAATTTGGAATGTCTACAGCTTAATTGGAATGTCGTTTCTTTCTGTTAAATCCTCATATTCGCTCGGAGTGTGCACACTATGGTATTATGATGCCTTGTCGTTATGGTGCCTTGTTATGATACCTTGTCGTTATGATGCCTTGTCGTTATGATACCTTTTCGTTAAGATGCCTTGTCTCAAACAGGAGAAAGCCATTCTTCTAGTGAAGGTTGCCTTAGTTTTTTGACATATTTGCCGGTATAATTTGTCCGCTTTATGGACAAGGCTACACTTTTCCTGCATTTACTATTAGTGAGGTTGCTTTTAAATATTGTAGGAGTGTCCCAAAGTTAGGACTCTCCTGAAACTTGCTTTTTTTGTTTTGGAGGATCCAACAGAGATTGGGAAAATGTTGGCCTTTGAAAAAAATCAGTTACCGGTTTTAATATGTTTCTGCCACTTTTTGGCGATCTGACAAGCCTTTTGATACCTGAATACTTTGAACTGGTAACAATGTCTGTGGACATTCTTGTAATACTTTTTTTGGTTCTAAAAGGTCATTTATTCATGCGATAATTTTGAATTCACGTGTAGAAATATGTGAGCACCAGCAACAACACCCCCCCCCACCCCACACCCCACACCCCCCCCCCCACCCCATCGAAATGAGCGGCGTTAATGTGATCATGAAGTGCCTATAGCTACTGCCGTTGTAGCATCGATAGTGCATGCAGTCTTCAACTGCATACACAATATTTACAGTTTTCTTAACTACAGTCCCCGTACGCCATCTGTGTTGTAACTACTGCCACCCGTACGCCATCTGTGTTGTAACTACCTCCCCATACGCCATCTATGTTGTAACTACCGCCTCCCGTACGCCATCTGTGTTGTAACTACCGCCACTCTCACGCCATCTGTGTTGTAACTACCGCCACCCGTACGGCTAGTTATATAGAAATATCCATCCGCTCTGTGTTTATACATAACCGATAAATCTCCTCAGAGGTCAGCTGTTTTATAACAACGATTTGAAAGGCGCTCTCACAGTGTGCGTAAATGCATCCATAACTACAGCACAGAATTGTTTGTTTGTTTGTTGCTCAGGGTACTGGGCGGTGATAGTGATCTTATTGATAGCCATTGTTGTGATATGCCTCGTACCGAAGCCAAAATCATAGATCACCTTCAACACAGCTCCGTCCATTACGTTTCTGGTAAGTCAAACATCGCGTATTATCACTCAGAGTTGTCCTATTATCGCTCACTCGACGTGCTGATTGATGTCTGTGTTTTCTTTGATCAATCAGTGCGGTTTATTTGATCTGTTGTGTGGTTGAGCAATTAAGCCATGATTAAAGCCACCTAAAAAAAAAACTCACTTCATCCTGGAATTGTAAAAAACTATTTTAATTTAGCAGTTTCCTTGGCGATTTTAGTCAAGTAAAAATGTATTTGTTTGATATCAGTGTACAGTGGCCAGTTGTTTTAAGTGAGAACACAAGCGTTCTTGATTAAGGCACCTTTTCTGCTTTAATCGGAACGTTTCCCCTCCGGCTTCCAAAAAGTAGACGTCTGTGTTCTCCATCACGGAATTCAAAACGTGATATAAACTTGTTGAGAAAAGGTATTCGCATGTATCTTCCGGTAATTGATAACATAAGACAAGTAAAATATTTGTTGAAAAGGTGGAATTTGATAAACCACACATGGTGAATATTCGCGCTTACAAAGGGGTTGAGCTGATGACACCAGTGTCTGGATGCACGACGTGAGCAGATCAGAGCCTCGATGCACGACGTGAGCAGATTCGTGCCTTGATACACGACGTGAGCAGATCAGTGCCCCGATGCACGACGTGAGCAGTTCAGTGCCTGGATGCACGACGTGAGCAGTTCAGTGCCTGGATGCACGACGTGAGCAGATCAGTGCCTCGATGCACGACGTGGGAAAATCAGTGCCTGGATGCACGACGTGGGAAGATCAGTGCCTGGATGCACGACGTGAGCAGATCGGTGCCTGGATGCACGACGTGGGAAGATCAGTGCCTGGATGCACAACGCGAGCAGATCAGTGCCTCGATGCACGACGTGAGCAGATCAGTGCCTGGATGCACGACGTGGGAAGATCAGTGCCTGGATGCACAACGCGAGCAGATCAGTGCCTGGATGCACGACGTGGGAAGATCAGTGCCTGGATGCACAACGCGAGCAGATCAGTGCCTTGATGCACGACGTGAGCAGTTCAGTGCCTGGATGCACGTCTAGAGCAGATCAGTGCCTGGATGCACGACGTGAGCAGATCAGTGCCTGGATGCACGACGTGAGCAGATCAGTGCCTGGAGGCACAACGCGAGCAGATAGTGCCTAAAAGGCCAAAATATTCAAATTGTATGTTTGCCCTCTCCACCCCCCCCCCCCCCCCTCCCTCCCCAAATAAAACAACAAGTGCGTTCATCCGTCGACTGTAAAAGTTCAACGGAATGTTCCTAAGCCCTGTTGTTGTTGCAGCGTTTTTAAGCTCGCCAGTGTCGTTATTTATAGCCAGGGCCCGCCCGATATTTTCTTCTACGTTTAAGAAGAAGATTGATTATTATAAGTCCTTTTTAGTTTAATTTAGTAACACCCGATTGTTTGAAACATGAATGCATCAGGCAAATAAGAATTTAGATATTTGTTGTTCTTGGCGGAATAAAGCACTTTGCACAATGTCTGTTCCGGAATAGACTCACGATGCAGAATTTCTGTGATATATAGGGTGTCATTAGAAGTTTTAGTCTATTTTAGGGCTAGATCATGGGGCTGGGTGCTTTGTATTGGATTCGGACACACGTGGCACTCCTGTTAAAGAACCGTGCAGAGGTGAGTTCACTGACTTTCCCCAAGTGTCCAATTCCAGCACAAAGCGCTCACCATGGCCTATCGCTATTATAACGCAAACACACGTAATCATGCATTTGATAGCCAAGCAGAGCAGAAATGAACTTCTTTTACCGCTCATATACTTCCTTGTACTGTGACGTGGCCTGTACGTTGCCTGGCAACTGTGGTAACGCAAAGCAAAAAACGGTTTCGTCACAAAGCCTTTGTCAGCGTTACGTTGGTTAAACCTATGACGTTCGAATGAATGTAACTAGCGACGTTTCGTACGCGGTTGGAGAACGCAACAGTCGGTTATCATTTCTCTATACGGGATGTGTATTTTCACGGAGGTGCGTGTTATAATCTCTCTCGATAGACTCACTGTGTCAGAAATGCCTTATTCGGCCAGGGCAAAAAAAAAATGTCTGTTTTCTTATTTCCTTGATGTATTCCTTTTTTTAAATGATAGGGTGTTTAATGTTTAATTGGTTCTTCCAGATGACAGACTTGTTTATTTATTTATTTTAACTATTCTTTGCCCGTACATTTCTCATTACACAATTTTTATTTATTTCTTTGAGATGTTATTATCAAATAAACAGATGTCACTTTGTTCTTTTTTTTTCTGTAGATTACATTGTGAACGTGACTTGTCGTCGATGTCCCCTGTCTGTGTGAACATTGTGTCGTCTGCTGACGTCATTCGTGTCACATGGTTTTCATTGTACGTAACAATCCAAGCGCACACTCCGGTAGCACAGTAAAAGCGCCACCTGTCTGTATCTTTCGCTCAGCGGCTTAATAAATTCGACAATCTTGACTACTTGTTAAAGCTTGGATTGCCCCCTCGGTTCAGGTCTGGAAATGTAGTTAAAAGGGAGGGAGAGGGTATGACGTGGGGGATAAATCGAAAAAGTTGACTTGTTAACACCTCGCATTCAGCGCAGACAGACAGACCTGTCACACTTGCTTGTATTAAGTTGCAGTTATCTAATCAAGCGGAAATCCTTCTTGGCTTAATGAAATCGTCGAGCCGTCAGGTGCATAATCAAGGAATGCTGTCCTGTAGCTGCTGCCACTTTTCTTATTCCACTGGAATTGTTTCATTTTACCGGCCGATTTAACACCGTCAGAACGGAAGAAAAGCTACATTTGGTGAAAGGCGGTGTTGTCAGAAGCTTAATATCAGTCCTCCCTCCCTCTCCCACCCCCTCCGCCTCGCCCCATCTCCCCCTTCGCCTCGCCCCATCTCCCCCTCCGCCTCGCCCCATCCCCCCTCCGCCTCGCCCCATCCCCCCTCTGCCTCGCCCCATCCCCCCTCTGCCTCGCCCCACCCCCCCTCCGCCTCGCCCCACCCCCCTCCGCCTCGCTTCACCCCACCCTAGGCCTCGCCCCACCCCCCCTCCGCCTCGCCCCATCCCCCCCCTCCGCCTCGCCGCATCTCCCCCTCCGCCACGCCCCATCCCCCCTCCGCCTCGCCCCATCTCCCCCTCCGCCTTGCCCCACCCCCCCCTCCGCCTCGCCCCACCCCCCTCCGCCTCGCCCCAACCCCCTCCCGACTACTCGTCGTTTGTGCTGACGAGGACATGGCGGTGCAATAGCATGCACATAGTCGTGCGTGCATGTACATAGTCATGCTTGACATGCACATGGTCGTGCTTGCACGTGCAGAGCGGTGTGTGGTCGTGTGTATTACGCACAGTAACGTGCGGCGGCATGCGGTGTGCTGTGCTCACACATGCAACGTGCTCTTCCGGAGCATGCAGAATGGCATGCTCACACACACACGGCATGCTCGTCTGGAACCTGCAGAGTTGTGTGTTCACACATGCAGCATGCTGCTCTGGAACATGCAGTATGGCGTGCTCACACACGCAGATGTTCTTCCAGATACAGATTTTAAAATGAACAAATAATACGTTAACATTCGTGCTAACTCATGACCAGAAAGCTCAGTGATGGCAGGATTAGCGGAAGTAACACGTTAATATTTGTGCTAACTCATGACCAGCAAGTTCATTGATGGCAGGATTAGCGGAAGTAACACGCTAATATTCGTGCTAACCCATGACCAGCAAGCTCATTGATGGCAGGATTAGCGGAAGTAACACGTTAACATTCGTGCTAACCCATGACCAGCAAGCTCAGTGATGACAGGATTAGCGGAAGTAACACGTTAACATTCGTGCTAACCCATGACCAGCAAGCTCAATGATGGTAGGATTAGCGGAAGTAACACGCTAATATTCGTGCTAACCCATGACCAGCAAGCTCATTGATGGCAGGATTAGCGGAAGTAACACGTTAACATTCGTGCTAACCCATGACCAGCAAGCTCAGTGATGACAGGATTAGCGGAAGTAACACGTTAACATTCGTGCTAACCCATGACCAGCAAGCTCAATGATGGTAGGATTAGCGGAAGTAACACGTTAACATTCGTGCTAACTCATGACCAGCAAGCTCATTGATGGCAGGATTAGCGGAAGTAACACGTTAACATTCGTGCTAACCCGTGACCAGCAAGCTCAATGATGGCAGGATTAGCGGAAGTAACCCGTTAACATTCGTGCTAACTCATGACCAGCAAGCTCAAGGATGGCAGGATTAGCGGAAGTAACACGTTAACATTCGTGCTAACCCATGACCAGCAAGCTCAATGATGGCAGGATTAGCGGAAGTAACACGTTAACATTCGTGCTAACCCATGACCAGCAAGCTCAGCGATGGCAGGATTAGCAGAAATCTTTTATCATTGTCAGTTTTGCCAAAACAGGCCTTGTCATCGATTTAGTCAGCAAACAGTCCTCTTAATGAGTTACTTCCTGTATGTATTAAGGCAATGGATGAGCCATTCTTTCGTGATAATTGCCATTTTCCATGGCAATCTCAATATCCCGTGATCTCTCACAAAGCCTTTTATATTCAATCTCGCCGCAATATATTCTGGTTTTATTACTCACTTGACGGCCGTCACAAAGGCGTATATATTGCAACCACTTGGTGCTAGCCCTAATCAAGTAGTATTTAACACCTATAAATATTCAGAAGGGGGGCGGGGCGGGGAGGGTGTGGATGGGCCAAGCCCCCGTATGCTTTAGTTTGTCACATCAACATTGTTAGACCTTATGGCTTTTTTGTGCAGAAAGATTTCCACATTTGGCGGTATTTCCACTGGCAATCTCGGTGAAATTCCTCGGCAACAGCTCTATTTTGTTTTCATTTTTAGCCCAGGCGACTTTCGGCAGTGGGCTGCTTCACCGGTAGTCATTTGTGGAGTTCTTTCTTTCTTTCTCTTCATTTCTATTCTTTTCTTTTCTTTCTTTCTTTTTTTTTCTTTCTTTTAGATTTTCATTGGGGTTTTAGTATTGTTGCTATCGGTTCACCAGAAACTGGTCGGATATTGAAAAAAGGGAAAGCTTTGAGAGAACCGCAAACAATGCTGTTCGCTCCACAGATCCAGTCCGATTACTGTTTATAGCAACGCTGGCCATGAGCTCCTCTACAAAATTAAAAATGGTTAAGGTCAAATCGCGAAAAACGTTATTTAAGAAAAACAATGATTTATCTCTAAAACGGCAAGAGAAAGAGCAATTTTGCCCTCATTTTCGACCTACACCCCCTATGCGACGATACGTGAGGTAAACTTCCGGTGTCCTTGACCTCCAGGTCTTTTCGAGCCCCAAACCGGAAGTTGGCCTTTATCTCGAAAACGATAAGAGATAGAGCAATTTTGACCTCATTTTCGACCTCCACCTCCTATACGACGATACGTAAGGTATAACTTCCGGTGTCCATGGCTTCCAGGTCACTTTCGAGCCCCAAACCGGAAGTTGGTCTTTATCTCGAGAACGGTAAGAGATAGAGCAATCGGTTTCCTGACATCTGATTTGTTAACAAACAGCAATATCATCTACCTTCCGTTTTAAGTTATCATCCCAAGTGGGGTCTAATTCGCTGTGCGAATTTCGGTCTAGTTTAAAATAAGAATACATCAAGAAAATTAGAATTCAGAAATGAAGTCCTGCAGACTTTTTTTTTTCTTCAAAAAAAAAAAAAAAAAAGACTCAAGGTGCTGAGTCTTATTGTAGTAAATTGCCGTTAATCAATGTTAATAGAGACCTTTTGGAAGAGGTTCACTTTCCAAATTTTACGTCTGAGGAGACTTCACAAATGAGAAGCAAAATCTTTTGGCAAACAGCATTTTGCAAGAAGTGAAATTTAGTTTCAATAATTATGCAAAATAACAGTAATATATGAATTCTTACATGCTTGAGATATTCTTATTTTAAATACAGTATTAGTTTGTTACTTTGACTTTTCTAAGATACTCCAGGTGCCCCCTTTTTTAGTAGACTGGTAATGAGTACCACGGCCTACCTCAAGAAATGGAGCCAAAAATAGGCATCCCTGAAGGGTTTAGGACGATGCAACCCCTCAGCCCTAAATGGATTAATGGACTGGATTACACGATGTAATAGCTGCCGAATTGCCAATTTGTACAACTAATTTCGTGGTGCTGCTTGCCTTGATTGGTTCGCCTTCATGTGGCTTTCCGTGTTGAGATGGAAGAATTGACACCAACCGTTTGCCGTCTCGAAGGGCTCGTAGGACGGAGGGAGGGGGGCTTGTTTGCCGTCTCGAGGGGCGCGTGCGGGAGGTGGGGAGGGGGGGGCGTCCTTGTTTGGCTTCTTAAAGTACGCGTGGAGGGGGGAGGGGCTTGTTTGTCCTCTCCGGGGGCGCGTGAAGGGGGGGGGGGCTTGTTTGCGTCTCGGCGATCCAGTTTTTACCCACAGTTAAAAAGAGTTAAGGCGGGAGTCGGGGGCGAGAATGAGAACAGAAGAACAGTAGCCGTTCTCAAATCACAACAGAGGCATTTAAACAATATGCCAGTGAGCTTATCTAAACTGAAGATCCATTTTTTCTTCTGTATAAAGACTTAACTAGACGCCGTATGTTGAAAGTCAACGAAGTCTTAAGTATTATGCAAAGACCGCAAAGGATCGTGAAAAGTAAAATGGGAAGTAAACTTTCTGCGCAAGGTGTCCACTGAAATCAACGAAGAACTTCTTGACATAAGGATCTTTTTCTCTCTCACCAAAATCAAAAATGAAGATAAACACTTCATTCCATGCTCTCAGAAATAATAGAGTGATATATGATTAGGATAAAAGCGAATTTCAATTAAAATCGACACGCAGATTGAAGGGGGCGGGGGGTAGGGGGGATACTCTCGTACTGTAGTATTTTGGGAGAATCGAGTTGCATTTTCTGAAGGGTCGACTTCCCTGTTGACAGTCATTGTGTTTCTAAGGAGAAAAAGAGGCGAATTGTGGACGGGTTACTAACTTCTATTTATTGTGTTGTTGAAAGGTTGAGGTTTTCTATTTCCAAGTAGAAAATCCTTGGCATTAATCGATGGGGGGGGGGGGATGGAGGTGGGGGATTTGAGGGGGGAGGCGGAAGCGGCGCTTGAACTCCTACCAATTCATCTATGCGGTTTATTCCGTTCTGTGCCTTTTTTTGTACAACTCAACTGTACTTCACGTGAAGAGAACAAAATTATCCCTCAAGATTTGAATTCTAAGCAGAGCTGTTGCCGGGGTCGTACGGGCTATCAATAAATCAATAAATCAAGGAACAAATAAGAAAATGTAGGCGATCATATAATTGTTGTATTTATTGACGTCTTAGAAAATGTCACCTTCGGCTCGCAGCTCTTCCGTATAAAGTGATAATTTTACTAGATATATATATATATATATATATATATATATATATGCTCTTCCGTATAAAGTGTTAATTTTACTAGTGTCTGCAACCTAAAATGATGAAATACTGAAAAAGTTTCGATTTCTGTGTAGGGGTGGGTTGGTGGGAGGAGGGGGTAGCGACGTGGTAGGTGCAGGGGTGGCTGAATTTCTGTGGGCCGGGGTGGGTTGGTGGGAGGAGGGGGTAGCGACGTGGTAGGTGGAGGGGTGGCTGAATCTCTGTGGGTCGGAGTGGGTTGGTGGGAGGAGGGAGTAGCGACGTGGTAGGTGCAGGGGTGGCTGAATCTCTGTGGGTCGGGGTGGGTTGGTGGGAGGAGGGGGTAGCGACGTGGCAGGTGCAGGAATGGCTGAATCTGTGTGGGTCGGGGTGGGTTGGTGGGAAGAGCGGGTAGCGGCGTGGTAGGTGCAGGGATGGCTGAATCTCTGTAGGTCGGGGTGGGTTGGTGGGAGGAGGGGGTAGCGGCGTGGTAGGTGCAGGAATGGCTGAATCTCTGTAGGTCGGGGTGGGTTGGTGGGAAGAGCGGGTAGCGGCGTGGTAGGTGCAGGGATGGCTGAATCTCTGTAGATCGGGGTGGGTTGGTGGGGAGAGTGGGTAGCGGCGTGGTAGGTGCAGGGATGGCTGAATCTCTGTAGGTCGGGGTGGGTTGGTGGGAGGAGGGGGTAGCGGCGTGGTAGGTGCAGGGGTGGCTGAATCTCTGTGGGTCGGGGTGGGTTGATGAGAGGAGGGGGTAGCGTCTTGGTAGGTGCAGGGGTGGCTGAATCTCTGTGGGTCGGGGTGGGTTGGTGGGAGGAGTGGGTAGCGACATGGTAGGTGCAGGGGTGGCTGAATCTCTGTGGGTCGGGTTGGGTTGGTGGGAGGAGGGAGTAGCGACGTGGTAGGTGGAGGGGTGGCTGAATCTCTGTGGGGTAGGGTTCAGGGTAATTCAGTTTTGAAGGATTCAATTTTGGCCTGTTTTGTTAAACACGTAATTTCTTTTGTAAAAGTTTTTTTTTCAAATGTAGTTGCAATGTCCTCGGGACAACCATATAAAGAAATTGAGAGAAACAGAAAGAGTTTCCGGGAGCTTCAGTTCGTCATAAAAAAAAACCCGAAAAATTAAACAAAAAATCAGAATGTAAAAAAAAAACCCGAATGATGATTAAATGTTCTTAAAATGAAATAATTTAAACGAGTTCACAAGACAGCCTTGTATCACAGGAAAAACCGGAAATGGTAACTTATACCTCAATTCACTTTAACTTCAATAACATTTTTAAGAGTAAAGAAATATTTTCATTTCAGACATAGCAGTGACCTCGCGTATCAGTGCACTTGGTTTGTACATAATGTAAGGTCGTTCTTTAAGAGGAGTTGCGCAAAAAAGGGTTCATTCTAAAAAAAAGGCATCTTCTTCTTTGTGTTATTCACAGACTTTGAAAATTACAATGGCTTTTGTTATTAAGTGAAAATCATCAATGTGGATTACTGCCAACGACGGTTAGGATTTTTTTGTTACTTTTTATCTGCTATTGTAAGTCGAGAATTAGTCGCTGCATAAATTTGCAACGTTGTGTTTTGTGGTAAAAACTCTGTGTCACCCAGAAATGTGATTGCGTGCGATCGCGTATGTTCTAACGTCCCTGCCCCCTCCCCCTATCAAAACACACTCAAACCCCCAGTTAAGATACAAAGTAAATAAAAAAAAGGAAAACGTTGCATTCTTTTCTTTTCCCGTGAGATTCTGTGGGAGTTTTTGTCTCCTGTTTAACATAAATCGTCGACTGTGATGTAGGGCTGCCACAGATATGAGAAAATTACGGGAAAAATATTCGGAGTATGAAGTCACCAAAATGGTCTCAAAAATCAGAGAAAACGGTCTCGAAAGTCAGCAAAATGGTCTCAAAAATCAGAGAAAACGATCTCGAAAGTCAGCAAAATGGTTTCAATGATCAGAGAAAACGGTCTCGAAAGTCAGCAAAATGGTCTCAAAAGTCAGAGAAAACGCCTTGTAAGTGAACAAAATGGTCTCAAAAGTCAGAAAAACGGTCTCGAAAGTCAGCAAAATGGACCCAAAGATCAGAGAAAACGGTCTCGAAAGTCAGCAAAATGGTCTCAACAGTCAGAGAAAACGGTGTCGAAAGTCAGCAAAATGGTCTCAAAAGTCAGAGAAAACGGTCTCGAAAGTCAGCAAAATGGTCTCAAAGCCCAGAGAAAACGGCCTCGAAAGTCAGCAAAATGGTCTCAAAAGTCAGAGAAAAGGGCCTCGAAAGTCAACAAAATGGTCTCAAAGATCAGAGAAAACGCTCTCGAAAGTCAGCAAAATGGTCTCAAAAGTCAGAGAAAACGGTCTCGAAAGTCAGCAAAATGGTCTCAAAAGTCAGAGAAAACGGCCTCGAAAGTCAGCAAAATGGTCTCAAAAGTCAGAGAAAACGGCCTCGAAAGTCAGCAAAATGGTCTCAAAAGTCAGAGAAAACGGCCTCGAAAGTCAACAAAATGGTCTCAAAGATCAGAGAAAACGCTCTCGAAAGTCAGCAAAATGGTCTCAAAAGTCAGAGAAAACGGTCTCGAAAGTCAGCAAAATGGTCTCAAAAGTCAGAGAAAACGGTCTCGAAAGTCAGCAAAATGGTCTCAAAAGTCAGAGAAAACGGTCTCAAAAGTCAGAGAAAACGGTCTCGAAAGTCAGCAAAATGGTCTCAAAAGTCGGAGAAAATGATTCCGGAACTTCTGTGGCCACCTTGATTGTGTCACAGGACCCTGAGCCCGGCTGTTTTGGCATGGCTTTCCGTCTCTGTATGCGTACAGTGAGTGACGGGGAACGTTTCTGGGAGCACCCCATAAGAAGCGTAATATACAACCAGCCCTGATAAATGTACTGACGGAATAATTCCGATGGTGTAAACAAACAGACCAACTCTTCTGTCATTGGCAACATCCGGGTCCGAAATGAATCTTTCTTTAATTGGTGCAAAAAAAAAAAAAA
>CATKHT010000096.1:27500-51421 GCA_949752745.1 Protula sp. h YS-2021 | reverse complement strand
GTTTAAATAAAACACTGTTGCTGCTAATCATAAAAGTGCAATATTTTGTTCGGTTGTAGATTATGTAAATATATAAATAAATTCACATTATAATGTAAGACGGGGATTTCTTGAAAATAAAAAGCGCCGTTTTTGCTTTACAACTTGAAGTTTATTCCTCCAAAATACATTTTATAGCTTACATATTTATGTACATCTTTCTAAAATGCAATAATGTACAACTATATTATCCAGAAACTACTGTGCTATTCACCTATTGTATAGTAAAATGTCAACAAAAATTATACACGCTGTAAGTTAAATGTATATAAATAGAATTAATATATTAATCAAATAATTTTATTAATTATGCTTTCAAATGTTGTCAGTTAAATGCTGTGTCCCTCTTCTTTTTACACAAGCCTTTTAAAAATTAATATTGAAAATAAATTCCAGTTTACAGTCAACTGCAAAACATCTTAAAATTTCAAAACGAGGCCCGATAAAGACCTCAAATGCTGATCATTTATCACCTTAACCTGTTTTAAAATTTAGCACACCTTTTTTTTTAGATTATTTGAAAGAAAAGTTTTATCACTAGCGTTGCTAACGAGGCAAGCAGGCGTAACTAAGGGCTACTGAATCTTGCCCCTCACGCTAAAGTGCGTAAATCGTGACTTGCTTCAATTAAAGTTTCTAAAATTTTCTTGAAAACTTAAATAAATATGAACAAATACTCAGTGATAACTTTCAATCAGATTAAATCGAACCACTTGAACCAAACACTGCAGCTATAACTTCGCACGATTCTTGGTGCCCACTAAAATGGTCTTATTTTGATTTTGCGGTATACTTACTTTACCAAAAATATTTTATGAACGTCGATCACAAAAGAACCCCAGGCTCAATAGATTTCATCAGATTCATAAAAAGACGCCTTCTGCCAAGTCCCAGCATTTACTAGCGGGAATTTCAAGACCAAATGTGCCATAACAAACAGCTGTCATTTCATTTTTATATATTTTTTCTAAACAAAAATTATATATTTTTTCTCAAAAATAGGAAACGCATCTCAAGGCAATCGGTAAAACCCCCTCAACATATCAACACTTGGATTTTCCCGTGTTTAAACTATATGTTTTTTGTTCCAATAAATCTACATGAGCGTTTAAGTATTAAAAAGTATGACACAATAACTGACCTACTTAAATCCGGACAAGTGAGAAATTAGCTTTTAAAAGGAGTTTTTTTTGTTTTCTTCTTTTTTGCCTAGTACAGCTATAACTGTTGAATTAAATTGATATATTGATGTTAAACAGAGAACTTGATTGCACAAAATTCTTAGTTAATTCTATGGGATGGCGGAGGAGGGGGGGGGAGGGGGGAGAGAGAAGGTAAATAAACAACTTGTCACATGTAACAACACGCAGGTCTGTCTAAAAACCATCGCATCCGGTTTTATGCCAGACTTCAGTGACAGTGGAAAAATATCAGACCGCACGGAGAAAAGGGCAGCTGTGACGTCATTTCATTTTTTTTTTTTTTTGTTAAATTGTGAGTATTTTACCTGAAACTTTTTTTTTTTTGCTATTGATCAAAAGTTATGAGGAAGGCAAGGAAGAAAAGGCCTTGTTTCTCATTCCAAATTGACAAAAATGACGCGGCCGGCGATTTTAGACCCGGATTGAGGATGAGAAACAATGTTATTTTTTCCTGGCCTTATTACAAGTAACAGTTGTACAACCACTTAAATAAGTATTTGTGACACAAGTATATTTGATACTTTTTTTCTTTGATGATTACAATCTTTATACACCATTTCATAAGTAACAAAATCAATTTGGATATTTTTCTTCCAAAATGGAAGGTGTTAGCTTCTGTTAAAAAAAAGACTTGAACATATCGAATTGCCAATTCATTTTACCCAAAAGTATGTCATAGAATATAGCTTAAGTTTTAGACAAACATCTTAAATATTCATCAGACTTATATTGCCAGGCGCGGTAATTGAACACCGGTGTATCACTTTATACACCTATATATGACACCAGCGCCACTTCTATAAATCCTAGCACAAAGAAAAATATTATGCTCAATTTTTGTAGTCATTTTATATATATATATATATATATATATATATATATATATATATATATATATATTATATATATATATATATATATATATATATATGTGTGTGTGTGTGTGTGTGTGTGTGTGTGTGGGTGTGTGTGTGTATGTAAACTTAAGATTAAAACTAATTTTCGAAGAAAGCATCCCAAGTATGCCTATTTTTCAGTGATCATCAGTGGATTTTTTCTTTTGCCTTTTGAATTTATATGTGGAGACTGTGTCACGTGATCGGTAAGTTCGAATCAAGGACGTTTTTCCCCATACTGCAACGAACATAACAGAGCTTTTAGTTTTTCTCTTCATAACATACATTAGCCATCTACACCAAAACCCGCCTCACCAATGTATAGTTACCTGTACACTCTTAAGTGTTTATACATTAATAAGTAAGTAACTCTCTCTTTTTTTTTTTTAAATAATACGGGTTTTGCACAGCGGCAGTCAATAACAACACTGTACTTTTTACGTGGTTATATGGATACATTTAAGCAGTATGTTCATAGCACATCACAGTCAGGAGAGAATAGATCAAGTTATTAACTTCATCATAACAAAAAAATATAGACAATAAACTACATCAAATAATACTACTTAAATAGACAGTAACGTAAGTACCCAGCATCAGTACTTTAGTTTTCTATTTTACAGCCACTCTTATGAGTATATACTTTGTTAATGCTCTGTTTGGGAAGTATGTGAATCGTCAGGTGTTTTATTCCGTACAACCTCTCTCAACAGTGTGTTCGCGTATTTACTGTTTTCTCTACAAGATATCGATCATTTTCTCCACATCATGTCGATCGTTTTCTCTAAAACAGATCGATCGTTTTCTCGACACCATCTACACCTGATCAGTCCCAAAGAGTTCCTCGCACCATTGGATTATTTTGTGATATTTTAGTCTTGGCCACGACGGTTGACGCTTAGGGGAGGGGGGAACATCAGGATCACATTTGAAAGCTTCGACTTGGTGCAGCAAAGACAGCCGTATTCATGGGTGCGATCGATAATGCGGTAGGGAACTGTGGCGCAAAGTCTCTTCACTTTCAGCCAGTAGCCTGTTCCATCCTGCCATCTCGTGGCAGATGCGAGAATTATAACGCAGACGAGACTATTTCAACAGCAGCATAATTTATATATTTAAAAAAAACGCTATACATATATTTGGAAACTCAGTATCCATAAGAGTTATAAGGGTTGGCACTACGATATCGCTTCGTACTTTTGGGGCTTCGGCCTCGGGAGCAGCGACCGTTATAATACGCTTCGCTGAACCGCTGAAGACGCGTCATGAAGGAGTCCTTCCAGCTTATAACTTTGCTCTTACGATTCAAGGTGAATCCCGTACGCTCTGCGGATTTACTGTCTCTGCTTGAGATGAGGTATTGGCGATTGAGTCGTATTTTGGGACACTTGCACGATAAGTCATCCATGGAGACCCATAGCAACGTCTGGCCGCGTTTGATCTGGTAACGACCTTGTTTGAATATCTGTATAATATTGGCTGTGAATTTGACCCAGTTTCCAATGCTTTCTCGAGACAGAACTTCAACACTCATAGCTACAAGAGAGAAAAAATAGTGCGGTTAGGATATGAAGAAGCTTGTAGTTTAATTCTTCGAGAGTATTCAAACCGTCAAAATCCACTAAATTTCTGCACAAGAAATTATCTTCAGCCCCCCGCCCCCTCCCCTCTCTCCCGCCTGTACGATCGAATGACTTTGCGAAACAGGTATGCGCAATACCTTTTTAAATAGTTTGGATTAAAATAGCATTTGATTGTCTTTTAATCTTGTTTGTTTAGCGGGTGGTCTGAAACTGCACCAGATTAACTTTTCCGCGCATTGGTCATGCACAAAGCTGGTTTCATTAAGTGTGATATTTGGAAAAGCCAACGAATCGGAACCCCTCAAATATATGTATGGTGAAGAGGTTCAATTTTTTTCGAAAATCGAATATACCAAAGGTATGAAAAGCAAAATAGCGAAAAGGTTGGGGTGGGACGGGGGTTAGTGGATGGGGAGTTTGTACGTTCGTAAAAGGTGAACACTTGAGTCTCGGGGTTATGTACAACCCCCCCCCCCCCACCCCCCTTTCCCCACAAAAAAAGCGTCAGTAGCTCGGGTGCCTGTGTGGGCAGCTGTCACTTCAGGTATTACACGATTCTGATATGTAATTCTGGAATATAATTGTACTTACTGTAATCTTGTCTGCAAAAAGTAGTTTGACTTATCGACTTGCCTCGCCTGCAACCGTCGCATGGTCCTGGAAAAATATAAGGCATTCCGTGAAAAATTAATCCGCCAATGTGAAAAAAAAACAACGTTTCGTAAGTTACGCATATATTAATCAACTTTACGCATTTACGTGGACCGTAAGCAGATGTCGTACATACTTAAACGGCATTGCAGACTCACACAATCGATTCAAATATTTTGTTCGACGGACCATGTATATTTCACAAGATTCTAAGACTTGAACTTACGAAGCTTGAAGAAGTGAAGAAAAAATTTTGTGACTATTTAACACGTAGAACTAATGTGTAACTATGACAGCATTTGTATACAAAATCTATCAATTTTGGATGGCTTTCACATAGGGTATTCTGTTGTGTATATAAGTAGAAAGTTGCGTATCAATGTACTTATGCGCAATTATAAAGTTAGTTATAATTTGTATAAACTGTATGTAATTATAATAAGTACATATGTTCATTTATCATTGGTGTAGTCAAGTCTACATAGTTGTTTCTGTATAAGATTGATGGCTATTAATTGATGAGGTTTAAACATTTCATGTGGTGTCTTTTCATCCTGCAGCATTTCGACTATAAAAGAATCGTGCTGAGAGGAGTGGGGTTAGGGGGAAGGAGAGAGAAAGAGAGGGAGAGAGGGAGAGACAGAGAAAAAAGAGAGGGGGAGAGAGGGCAGAGAGAGAGAGAGAGAGAGAGAGAGAGAGAGAGAGAGAGAGAGAGAGAGAGAGAGAGAGAGAGAGAGAGAGAGAGAGAGAGAGAGAGGGGGGAGAGAGAGAGGGAGAGAGAGAGTTCCACTCCTGAAATACGCTACTTCGATTTTGACATTGATGTTCTTTCTTTCAACTGAGCTGTTTTTATTAACGTGCAGTTTCAATCGGAATGAAAACTTTAAAAAATATACAAAAAATGCGATAGGCTCTTTCGGAGCATGCTCCATTGCTTAATGATCCCAAGATTTTAAGATTTTAAGTAAGACAACTCGGTCACCGTTATGCAGGGTCACACAGTCAACGATCCAATTAGAGAACATCAAAAGCTTTGGTCCCTGCCTTGCTAACACCACAGCAGAAACTCATGTTCTCTGTCACCAACATGCCCGCTTCGGGTTTTGCAGTTAAAATGACCACCCCACTGCCTTCCCCCCACCCCCTCCCCCTTCCTCCCCCCTCCCCCCATCCCTGACTCTTTCCGGAAATCAGTCCAGGAACTGCCTCTCGCGGAAGGATATCGCCATCCGAGATCAGTCCAGAAATTTGCCTCTCGCGGAGGGTTATCGCCATCCGAGATCAGTCTAGAAACTTGCCTCTCGCGGAGGGATATCACCATCCGAGATCAGTCCAGAAATTTGCCTCTCGCGGAGGGATATCGCCATCCGAGACCAGTCCAGAAATTTGCCTTTCGCGGAGGGATATCGCCATCAAAATACTGACGACACCTTAGCGCTCTTTTAACCTCTATGAAACTTTTCATTTATTCCTATCCCTCCTGCCGTATCACACTCGTTACTTCACGTCTGACATACACATTGAATGTGTAAACTTTTACCATTGTATAGACATCAAATAAAAAATCGACTGCACACTTTTCATATTCCCTCTTTTCCGACTATCAGCTTATGGCGTTCAGTAAAAATTAACAAAAAAAAAAACAAAAAAAAAAACAAAAAAAAAAACAAACAAACAAACAAATAGAAAAATGCACAAAGGTTGTTTGTACTAGGGCTTTGATTTCTTTAGCCATTTTAATTGAATAAACCGCATAGTTCTAAACCACTTCAAAGCAAAATTCAATCTGGGAGTTCCAAATCATTGTAAGCGCTGTGAGAAATAACTACCCTCACATAGATAGAGGCATTGTGATATTATCTGTTCAATTCTTTTCATGTTTTGACATACAAAAAAAAAAGGCGCAAAGAGGAGGGAGCTTCAAATGGAGCTACGTTATGCTTTCCGATTTACCCGTTAGGCAACAATTATAGGTGTGGGTGATGAGGTCGCGAGTTTGTGGTTGTGTTTTGTCTTCATGTAACATTTAGCGTTTGCACCACTTGTGACTGTAGCCACGTTACTGTTACATCACGTGTGACTACTACCACGCTACTGTTACGTCACGTGTGACTGTTACCACTAGTATAAAGTGGACGTGGATATTTCAATTTTTTACCACCTTCAAAAGTTTGGGGGTGGGGGGGGGGGGGGGGTGAGTAATTTGACGTGGAATAGGAAGTATGTATACATGTATGTTTCTATATGCACTTTTTTAATGAAGTAACCAGGCTACATCTTTAGTGTAGCGTAAATGGAAACAAATCCCTCGAGGTTGGGGGAGGGGACGGGGCAGAGTGAGGGTGAGAGGGCGAAAGGCTGGGGGGTTCTGCCTCAACGATCTGTCACCTCGCCCTCTAGACCCTACACCCCTCCTACAGAAACTACACCATTACACTGGCTTCTCAATAAATGATGACATGCAGAAAAACTGGCAAGCAGATGGCTCATTTTCCGCTGCGACGCCTTTTCCGGCCAGAAATATTGTATTTCGATCAAGTTTTTTTGATTTAGGGGACCAATTTGTTGACCGCTGTGATGGACTTATCAGCGACGTGTAATGGAATGCGTGTTGTTTTGTGATCGCTACAGAATGCCTAATGTCTCAGCGGACATGCTTAACACCAGCTCTGCTCTTCACTCAAAACGTCTTATCTGCTTATTTTTACCCCCCCCCCCCCCCGCCCCCCTCCTTCTCCCCAACCGCTATAGGCTTGGGTGTTGGCCATCCATCCGTCCACCCTATAATCCGCTCGTCATGATATTTGTTACATAGATAACCTATTATGGTGGGTAGGTGCACGTTATTTGTGTTTTGACATTGACCAAATTTCAAGGTCACAATGGCAGCCATTTTGGATGCTCAATTTCATTTGCTCTCTACGATGGTTTTTCTTATTATGGAAGGCATGTACCGAATTCGAAGTAATTCGAACAAAAAGTCTCTTAAAAACTGTACATTTTCCTGACCATACCTGCATATCGCCTCACTGACTGGCGATTAAAACAACATCAAAGATGCTGCACATCATTGGTTTAATGTAATAAATGTGAAAGTATTTAAGAGAATAGGGTGAGAAAGGCAATCGTACAAGCCGTGCGTTGTCTGGGGATACAGGGGCGTACCTGGTCTCGGGGGTGGCGGTGTGAGCCTGGGTATACAGGGGCGTACCTGGTTTCGGGGGTGGCGGTGTGAGCCTGGGGATACAGGGGCGTACCTGGTTTCGGGGGTGGCGATGTGAGCCTGGGGATACAGGGACGTACCTGGTTTCGGAGGTGGCGGTGTGAGCCTGGGGATACATGGACGTATCTAGTTTCGGGGGTGGCGGTATGAGCCTGGGGATACAGGGACGTACCTGGTTTCGGAGGTGGCGGTGTGAGCCTGGGGATACATGGACGTATCTAGTTTCGGGGGTGGCGGTGTGAGCCTGGGGATACAGGGACGTACCTGGTTTCGGAGGTGGCGGCGTGACAGGAGGTTCTGTGGGCGTGGTTGGTATTGCTGAAATAAACACGTAAACATACGCAATTATATCAATCAGTATTCACCTGTAAACAATACTGATCAAGTTATTGAATACTGAATTAATACTGAAGTAATTGATCGAGTACATCTTAACATTTCTCAATCGGTTATTCACTTATTTGACGTGAAATTGTAAAGCATCTCTCAGCACTGGAGGGCCTTCCTCTTCACTCCTTCGATCCACAAAAAGCAATGCCAACATCGCTGAGGCTGATATTGATTCTCTTTTGCTTATGATGATACTTTTTATTCAAATTTATCTTTAATTTTACACATCTTCGTATAAAAATATATAAAACCATGTGTGATAGTTCAAGCATTACTTCATATTCCACCAATTTTAACTAAATAATTTATTGCAAAATGGACACCGCTGTCGTTAGTTTGTTTAGTTTCATATTGTTAGTGACCGCGGTTGTTCCATAACAAGATTCGAAACAAAAACCAATCTATAAATAAGCCTTCGATTTCTAATCACTCTTCCATTTCATAGGGCACCCACAGAAGAAAAATTAACAACAACAAACAACTACAAATAACAACAACAGAAAAAAAAAGAAAAAGAAAATTCACATTTTTTAAAGTTGGTATTTTTAAAAATTAACAGAGATGCACATAATGTGGCTAAAAATAGCTTGTGCCTACAAAAACCAAACGGTGATTTTTTATGTACGTCTCGAAAAGCTCAATGGCGTACCAGTGGCGAAAAAGGGGTGTGTGTTAATTAAGCCTGGGAAGCACTATGTTACATACCGGTTGTAGTAATGTCATTGTAAAAGTCTTGGTCTATTTCCTGCCCGCCATTAGTAAAGTCGTCTCTGGCTGTAACCAATAATTCAGGGTTCCAAAATAAGGCTACTTATGTGTGGTGCATCTGGGCCTTACCCGTCCTGGTCTTGCAAACACCGCATGCCATACGCCAGCCCATGCCAGGTCACCCCTCCACACCCCAGCCCATATCAGGTCATCCCTCCACACCCCAGCCCATGCCAGGTCATCCCTCCACACAACCAGCCAATGCCAGGTCACCCCTCCATACCCCAGCCCATGCCAGGTCATCAATCCATACGCCAGCCTATGCCAGGTCAACCCTCCACACCCCAGCCCATGCCAGGTCACCCCTCCACACCCCAGCCCATGCCAGGTCACCCCTCCACACCCCAGCCCATGCCAGGTCAACCCTCCATACCCTGGCCCATGCCAGGTCAACCCTCCACACCCCAGCCCATGCCAGGTCATCCCTCCATACGCCAGCCCATACCAGGTCATCCCTCCATACGCCAGCCCATGCCAGGTCAACCCTCCACACCCCAGCCCATGCCAGGTCATCCCTCCACACAACCAGCCAATGCCAGGTCACCCCTCCATACCCCAGCCCATGCCAGGTCATCAATCCATACGCCAGCCTATGCCAGGTCAACCCTCCACACCCCAGCCCATGCCAGGTCACCCCTCCACACCCCAGCCCATGCCAGGTCACCCCTCCACACCCCAGCCCATGCCAGGTCAACCCTCCATACCCTGGCCCATGCCAGGTCAACCCTCCACACCCCAGCCCATGCCAGGTCATCCCTCCATACGCCAGCCCATACCAGGTCATCCCTCCATACGCCAGCCCATGCCAGGTCAACCCTCCACACCCCAGCCCATGCCAGGTCATCCCTCCATACGCCAGCCCATGCCAGGTCATCCCCTCCACAGCCCAAATTTCTTGAATGCAAGGAGGAAGGGGAAGGAGGCTTCACATTTTATGACTCTATCACTGGAAGCACCTCTTGCCATTCTAGTTGTTTTTTTTGTTGAAGTTCCAGAAGCAGAAGGCGAGTTTTCCCCCGCATTTAATTATATACTATGAAACAGTGTTAATTAAATGCACTGTCTCAATTATGAATTGTACAAAAGTGGCTGAAAAGGCAAGACTATAATTGCTCCCCTTCCCCCGAACACAAAACCAGTGATCGATTACAGCAAAATCGGTACTCGATTACAGCTAAACCGGTACTCGATTACAGCACAACCGGTACTCGATTACAGCAAAACCGCTACTCGATCACAGCTACCATCTATGGCTACTTTAACGAACACTTATCCATGCCATCTAAAGACAACTGAAGCAAATAAAGCCATATATTATTAAGGTGGAATGAATGTAGCACACCATGTAAACAATGACAAATGCACGGCATCGCGTGGCGAATCATGAAACTGAAATTCAAGTTTCAATGACGTGTCATTGTGACATTGCGAAATCCCCGAGCGAGGCGTTCGTTCTCATTGGTTTTGCTTTGATTCAATCCACCCTAATAAGCTGTGTTAATATCCGCATCGCTACCAAAGAAAACACCAAAATCACTGCAAAATATTTTAGTGGACTTTTTAAGAAAGTTTGGTAAAACTGTATATGAATAACTAATAAGCGATACTAATGATCATTATAAAAAATAATTACACTTGATAATAAATAATAAATAAAAAGTGACACAGTGAGATTAAGTTTATCCAAAATGGTGTTTTCTTTATTTTCTCTTCTAAAAAACTTTTAACGTAAGCTAGGAGGACAATAATAAAACTACAACGATGAGTTAAATGACACTGAAGTCAAATGAAACTGGCGGTACTAACTGACACATAGAGTTACAGTAAAGCAATGTTATTCGGCGGCGGCGAAATGTTACAACGAAGAACCAGCGTACTCTACCCGTCTCCAGCACTGCCGTAATTATTGGCCAGTCGCTCGCAAATTTTCTGCGCTTGTAACGTCTGGATTTAGTTTTGTTAACTTCCAATTGTACGACTTTCTTGAATTCGCGTAATTTCATGAACAGTTTGTTTTGTTTTTATTTATTTTTTTTTCAAATTGAACTTCAATTTGAACTGTCCAAAAACTAAGACTCTCTTTCTTTCCTTATGTCCGTAAATACAGACAGTTGAGTGTCGATTTCTAAAGCCAAGCATTGTGAAATAAACGCCGTCAAACAAAACTATGTACCAGAACGCTGTGAGCGCAGAAAATACACAGGATGACATCCATTTTAAGAAGAGACTGGCCACTGGGCGAGGGGGGGAGGAGGGGGAGTGTACTCACGCAGACACGGGGCGATGGGCGAGCGGCTCTGTTGGTAGCCTGCCTTACAGCGGTTGCACGTGAGGCCGGTGACGCCATCCTTGCACTGGCACTGCCCGGTCGTTTGATTGCAGACTTTGCCCAAGGCTCCCACAGGATGACAGTCGCAATCTGATTCAGTCAAATAACAAACAAACAATCATTCTACTGATGTAAACCTCTAATAATAAACATCATCAGAGCAATTCCAGTACGCTCATTCAAATTCGAACCGTCGACATTCTGAACGTTCTTTCCTTTCGAATGCAATTTGGTGTAGTCGGTCTGGCAGAATTTGCAGGAGCACAACATGGGGTAGGGGTGGAGACATCCACAGCAAGCGTGGGAGCGGCGTTGCATCAGGGCGTATGTGTGCCGTTATTTTATCCCGTGGGGTGGGGGGGGGGGGGCTGGGGCGGCGGCAGCCACAGCAAGCGTGGGAGCGGCGTTGCATCAGGGCGTATGTGTGCCGTTATTCTATCCCGTGGGGTTGGGTGTGGGGCGGGGGAGGGGGGCAGCCACAGCAAGCGTGGGAGCGGCGTTGCATCAGGGCGTATGTGTGCCGTTATTTTACCCCATCGGCTCTTTACGTGCCTCTTTTTGTGTGTCTGTAGTACAGAAGGATGTTCGCAACTCGTAGCTAAATGTGTTATAATGTTTCCCGATACTAATGTCTTGAGACTGATATGACTTATAAGACCCATCCTCAAAAACCACACACAGCTATCAGATAACTAATCTTAACATGTGCCCTTAATCACAGTCGCACAGAACGATTTCGCCGTCATTCTTTATGCCATGTTCTATATATATCATAACACCAAGCATACAAAATGATGTTGGACATGATCAAGTATTATATTTATCTCTCTTTCTATTATAAAGGGATAGTATATTATTTTCTTTTGGATAACAAATTTCTCAAATTTCTCAAATCTCACACAAAAGGAAATTCCATCATCTCTAGACTCCCTCATCACCACAAATTTGCCCCCCCTCCCCCCACCTCCCCCCCCCCCCCCACATTCGCAGATTCGCATGACAAGCCAGTAATACCTCTCAAAGCTACAGCTGGGCAAATACACTTCAAATTCCTATATTATTCTCCTTAAACTAAAGATCGCCGCGGTTTTATATATATATATATATATATTAAAATCTTATGCAAATTTATTTACTCATAATTGTAAAGCCACACTGGTATTGCGTGACTAAAAAATGCTGGGAAAATTATTACTGAGAATAAACAAAGTAATACTAAACTTATTGCCCAAAAATATGAGAACAAGCCCGCCTTGATGCGATCACTGGTGTGGCCATTTGTTTACACCAATATTTAAGAATGAAAAAGCGTTTGTTTGAAGACCCCGGGGCTGTGACTCCATAACAAAATACCAATCTGTCAATGACTGAAAAAAAAAGATTTACTTAAATCCCAAGCACAACAGAGAGCTAGTCTCTATTGTGTTGCACCCAAAGCCCAATATCGAACTTAACACCTCGCAAGAAATAAGAGCCTTTTACTTCACACGTACAATGGTTTCTCTTACCACACGTCTTTCAAAACGTCAGATTACTGTGTCTTAAGAGCTATTTCTTGTATTAACAGTAAGGAGAAATGTATGAAACTAATTTTCTTGAATTTCTAGCAAACCTTTTAAAATATTTTATTTTACGGAACTTTGTTTATTATGTACATTTTTGTCAAGGAAAATTCTTTTGAAAGTACATTCCGAAGCGTTCTTGTGTGTAATTGAGAGAGCCTGGCTGTGGTCTTGTCGTGTCCTTAACACCCTTAGCCGATACTCTCCCTGTTCGAATGAAACTCTTTATTATTGTGATGAATATTTCATTTTTCAACTCGTTCTAACGACATAATATGACATCCATCAGTTTATTTTGGCCATTTGGACGTTGCTTATTCTTCATATGACCTTATGAAATGCCGGTAAAACCATTTGTCTACACACCACTGTGGCGCTCACTGACTTCGCCCTGACATCGCCAGCATATATCGTCAGAAAACATCGCCTGCATATATCGCCAGCATATATCGCTAGCATATATCGCCAGCTTATCGCCAGCATATATCGCCACCATATATCGCCAGCATTATCGCCAGCACATATCGCCAGCATATATCGCCAGCATTATCGCCAGCATATATCGCCAGCATATATCGCCACCATATATCGCCAGCATTATCGCCAGCATATATCGCCACCATATATCGCCACCATATATCGCCAGCATTATCGCCAGCAAACATCGCCAGTATATATCGCCACCATATATCGACAGCATATATCGCCACCATATATCGTCACCATATATCGCCAGCATATATCGACAGCATATATCGCCAGCAAACATCGCCAGTATATAATGTCACCATATATCGCCAGCATATATCGCCAGCATATATCGTCACCATATATCGCCAGCATATATCGCCGGCAAACATCGCCAGCATATATCGACAGCATATATCGCCAGCGTATATCGCCACCATATATCGACAGCATATATCGCCACCATATATCGTCACCATATATCGCCAGCATATATCGACAGCATATATCGCCAGCAAACATCGCCAGTATATAATGTCACCATATATCGCCAGCATATATCGCCAGCATATATCGTCACCATATATCGCCAGCATATATCGCCGGCAAACATCGCCAGCATATATCGACAGCATATATCGCCAGCGTATATCGCCACCATATATCGACAGCATATATCGCCACCATATATCGTCACCATATATCGCCAGCATATATCGCCAGCATATATCGCCAGCATATATCGACAGCATATATCGCCACCATATATCGCCACCATATATCGCCAGCATATACTGCCAGCATATATCGCCAGCATATATCGCTAGCATATATCGCCAGCATATATCGCCACCACAAACCGCCACCATATATCGCCACCATATATCGCTAGCATATATCGCCACCATATATCGCCACCACATACCGCCACCATATATCGCCACCATATATCGCTAGCATATATCGCCACCATATATCGCCACCACATATCACCAGAATATATCGTCACCATATATCGCCACCATATATCGCCACCACATACCGCCACCATATATCGCCACCATATGTCGTCACCATATATCGCCAGCATATATCGCCACCACATATCGCCAGCATATATCGCCAGCATATATCGCCACCATATATCGCCAGCATATATCACCAGCATATATCGCCACCATATATCGCCAGCATATATCGCCAGCATATATCGCCGGCAAACATCGCCAGTATATATCGTCACCATATATCGCCACCATATATCGCCAGCATATACCGCCACCATATATCGCCAGCATATATCGCCGGCATATATCGCCAGCATATATCGCCAGCATATATCGCCAGCATATATCGCCACCATATATCGCCGGCATAAATCGCCAGCATATATCTCCAGCAAACATCGCCAGCATATACCGCCAGCATATATCGCCGGCATATATCGCCAGCATATATCTCCAGCAAACATCGCCAGCATATACCGCCAGCATATATCGCCGGCATATATCGCCAGTATATATCGCCAGCAAACATCGACACCATATATGACCAGGCTAAAACGTTCCTATCTGCGTCTCTTCCCGTTCATTCAAATGTCCCTATAATTTTCTCTCTATTACATTGGTTGCTACAGATTCTAGAATCACTCTGTTTGGTTTAAACCTTTCAGCACACAACCTTTTTTTAACTGAAATGTTCAAAACAAGTTTTAGTCCTCAGCGAATAGCTAGTAGTATCACAATCTACGGAAAATAGTTCGTAAAACGGGCCCATTTCCTAAAAATGCTAGGGTCTATGCCCTAATTCTATATTATATCGACTCGTATGGAAACATGTGCGTTCTCCATGCGTACCAAAGGTGGTTAAGTTCAGCGAGTAAAGGTTGTTGGGTAATGCAAATAGCACAACTTTATAAAGGTTGGCTCGTCAAGGGCTAAATTCTGGTTTATGTACATGAAAACTATTTTTATAATAAATCATTGTAGTACGCCTCATTACCTGAGACATGGCTGCAAAGTTTACATAACTTTGAAAAGAAAAGTTCGTTTTCTTATCATTTGAATATTTATAATACCGTATCTTTAACTTAGAAGTAAGCACATGTTATATCACAATGCATGTATTATATAAATTTTATATATTTCAAAATAATTTAGTGCTATTATTGATGTTGTTGCATATAGCAAAGGAAACTTAAATTATTTCACTTCATTGAACGAAGCCACAAGTATAACGCTGATGTTTTCTTATTTGCGTACAGATCATATTCTTATGTTTTTATTTTGTTTACAAAGAAAGGCAGTTTGTTGTCCAAAATCCGCCTTTAAGAAATTTCACTGTATATGCTTGGTAAAATACCGTAATATTGCTTTGACTTAAGGGCAAGTAAACGTATTGACCTTTACAGGAAATATCTGTTATTGACCTCAGCAGTTCATACAATATCAACTCAAAACAACCTATTTTGACAAATGATTCAAATATTTTGATTCCTAAAATTCCTCGCTGGTCCCTCAAGTGTCTTGGACTTTTGTCATGAAGCTATCTCCCAGCACACAGCGAGTTTGTAGCACATAAATGTTGTATCTTACACTTGATGCATGTCTAACAACCGCGAAAGCATTGGCTTACTGTACAGAACGAGGAAAACTTTCAGCTAATCCTCCTTGAAAACCAAACCAAGACATGTCAATCAAATCTTTTCAATCTTTTTTTTTTTCGATTTAACTTGTTATTCAAGCTATATATATGCCTAATTTTCAACAAAGTAGGCACACAAATACACTTCAAACACTATTAGAACGATGCAGCAAGAATGCTCAACGCAAACACCTTCAATATTATGTTTTAGTCTTAGAACTCCGCTTAACGCATCCCCGAAAACGTAACGCAGGGTATGTTTGGTGTGAAACGTAAAAGGAGGTTTCAAATGGTCTCGCAAATATTAACCTGTTTTGTAATTAGCTTGATTCAACACTTCGAATGAGTGGTCTGGAGATTTAAGTTATTAGTGGAATTTACTGAGTTGTATGCGCTTAGGCGTGCAAAAAGGTCTTTGAACAATAAATGATTGGGGAAGAACTTCACTGCTTGTGGGAACTTGGCAATGCTTTTAGGCTTTGCTACATTTTGGATTTGTAATAAGTAGCAAGGGTTGGTTTTGAAATCATTGGAGTACAACGTTTAACACCACTACAAATTCTATGCGTTTGAAGCGAAAGGTATAAACGAAGTTAAGGAAAATATTCGAAAGTCAAAGAAAGCCTACCTGAAAATATTCGGAAAGCTGCAGGGAGCCTTCCTGAAAATATTCGGAAGGCTGCAGGGAGCCTACCTGAAAATATTCGGAAGGCTGCAGGGAGCCTACCTGAAAATATTCGGAAGGCTGCAGGGAGCCTTCCTGAAAATATTCGGAAAGCTGCAGGGAGCCTACCTGAAAATATTCGGAAGGCTGCAGGGAGCCTACCTGAAAATATTCGGAAGGCTGCAGGGAGCCTACCTGAAAATATTCGGAAGGCTGCAGGGAGCCTTCCTGAAAATATTCGGAAAGCTGCAGGGAGCCTACCTGAAAATATTCGGAAGGCTGCAGGGAGCCTACCTGAAAATATTCGGAAGGCTGTAGGATGCCTACCTGAAAATATTCGGAAGGCTGCAGGGAGCCTTCCTGAAAATATTCGGTAGGCTGCAGGGAGCCTACCTGAAAATATTCGGAAGGCTGCAGGGAGCCTACCTGAAAATATTCGGAAGGCTGCAGGGAGCCTACCTGAAAATATTCGGAAGGCTGCAGGGAGCCTACCTGAAAATATTCGGAAGGCTGCAGGGAGCCTTCCTGAAAATATTCGGAAAGCTGCAGGGAGCCTACCTGAAAATATTCGGAAGGCTGCAGGGAGCCTACCTGATAATATTCGGAAGGCTGTAGGATGCCTACCTGAAAATATTCGGAAGGCTGCAGGGAGCCTTCCTGAAAATATTCGGTAGGCTGCAGGGAGCCTACCTGAAAATATTCGGAAGGCTGCAGGGAGCCTACCTGAAAATATTCGGAAGGCTGCAGGGAGCCTACCTGAAAATTTTCGGAAGGCTGCAGGGAGCCTACCTGAAAATATTCGGAAGGCTGCAGGGAGCCTACCTGAAAATATTCGGAAGGCTGTAGGAAGCCTACCTGAAAATATTCGGAAAGCTGCAGGGAGCCTACCTGAAAATATTCGGAAGGCTGCAGGGAGCCTACCTGAAAATATTCGGAAGGCTGTAGGGAGCCTACCTGAAAATATTCGGAAGGCTGCAGGGAGCCTACCTGAAAATATTCGGAAGGCTGCAGGGAGCCTACCTGAAAATATTCGGAAGGCTGCAGGGAGCCTTCCTGAAAATATTCGGAAAGCTGCAGGGAGCCTACCTGAAAATATTCGGAAGGCTGTGTGGAGCCTACCTGAAAATATTCGGAAGGCTGCAGGGAGCCTACCTGAAAATATTCGGAAGGCTGTGTGGAGCCTACCCGAAAATATGCTACCTCAAGTGAAATGCTTTATAAGCTTTTGAAACCAACTCGATTTCTGAAGACATGAATACCCTGGAAATTTTAGGTCCAATTTTTGTTCATTATTGCAGTAGGATTTTATACAGTGTCATAAAACAAGACAGCCGCTTAACCATTTGTATAGAACTCCTCCTCCAACAACATCAACGCCAACAGCAGAATGACAGTCCCATGAAAGGCCATGCGGGGAGTCTCCGCGTAAGGCAAAACCTATCATTATAGACGCCTTTCCAAGGCAAAAAACACAGGCCTTAAGCGCCTTATGAATAGATAGAAAACCAAAGAGAATAACTTAATGGGCGTTTAGTATGTAACGGAATATGACAAACTTTTCTTTTTTTTTTTTTTTTTTTTGGCTTAGGTGTGAATCATAAATAACGCTATCAAAAGCTCATCTGTTTAAGATGTCAATGAATAAATTCTCGTGAATCTTGCGTATTGTTTCACCCCCTTTTTGGTGACGTTTATTTTTGTAAAGGATTGCGCGCTGCTAGTTGACATCAAAAGATAAATCGTCAAGGATTCATGACAAAACCTATACACATGCATTTAAATCACCAATGATGACCATACACCACATTCAATAAATAATCATCAGAATAAAATCGTATCAAATCTACTAATGAAAAGTCAACAGGTAAAAAAGAACCATTTCAGTCATTCATTTTTAGGAATAATGAATGACAGTTGTAGAGGTGGTTCCCCATGAAAACGCCACTGTGATTGATCATGCAGAATGTTCATAGGTTCACATTTGATTGATAAAATCATCAATTTTCTATAATGATACATTGCTTCAATTTCTTTATTTAAAAGAGAAAAAGTAAACCCTGCAGGGACACAGCTTAAGTGTTAACTGAGACATGGCTTCGGTCTAGAGACATGTCTGTGCATCTCCAAGGCACTGGCAACGCATCAACGTAGAGAACACAGCCCCCCACCCCCTCCCCCACCCCTCCCCCTCCAACCGGAACTGAAAATCCAAGATGGCGGCCACAGTGACCTTGACATCGGGTCAAGGTCAAAACAAAAACAACAAGTGCCTTCCCACTACTGCAGTTCATCTACATACCAAATCACGGGTTATCATGATGGAAGCCGGCGATGAACGCGCGGACGGTAGGTGATTGACAGACGGTCGGAGGATGGACAGATAGACAACACCGAAACCCAAACTGGCTTGGAGCTAAAAAGCATATATCGAACAATCCGCTTCTATAAAATTGCGAGTTTCATGTAAAGGGCTGAATTTTGTATTTTTTATTTACTTATTTATTTTATTTATTTATTTATTTATCCATTTTTTGGCTGTAGATATTTAATACATGACGCGTAGTCAAGTCAGTGTCGTTTTCAGTCTCACTAATGCGTCCTCGCTTCTAAAGCTCACTTGTACTTTCAAATCGGATATTTTAATCTACTGTATCATCACTTAAAGGTTTATTTTAAAAATAGTAGGTGTTGTTTTACATCGGCACTTGACGTGATGCAATCAAGACACCCCCATTCAGCATACCGAACAATTCACGTGAGAAGTCACATTTGCTGAATACGAGTGCTGTTCAGTGAACATTTTGCAGTTTTTATCACTGAACACTTATATCTTACAAACCATAAAAAAGATTTAAGTTATAATTTCATTAATCCTGCACCTTATCCCAGCTCTTCTCAGTTACATCTGTGATCAATGCCAAAAATGAATAAATTTTTATAGAACACAAAAGTCATATTCCAATCCTATTTTCTGTCATAAGTATTTATGATAGCGGAAATGTTGCAACTGCGCATTTTTTATTGGCTTTTATAGGGGCAAATTCTCTGCTGCAGAGTTCTAACTCTTTATTATTATTATTTTTATTATTATTATTGTTATTATTATTATTATTATTATTATTATCATTATTGCAATTTTTATAATTATTATCATTATTATTACAACAACTACTATTATTATTATCATTATTATTATCATTATTTATTAATAGATTTATTATTTGTTTGTTATTAGCACACAGACTCGCTTTTGAGTAGTAGACGCTCAAAAAATTGTTGATACTAGCCAGTCAACCAGCCAGTCAACCAGCCAGTCAACCAGCCGTTGCTGAAGACACAACTCAGAGCATCACCAAGCGCTGCTGGTAGCACGTGGCACGTGCGGAAATTTCAAAGTTTATCTTTTTCGCTAAATAACAACACACAATGGCAGTTCAGCAGCAAAATCCGGCCCGCATATCATTGGCTAATAACATTGTAAATAGAAATTCGATTTGAAACAAGCTTAATTACTGGATTTTTAACCACAATAACTCTCTGTTTCAAGTAAGTACCAAAAAAAAAAAAAAAGAGAGAAAGGAAAAGAAAAAAAGCAAGTCAGTGCCTCCTTTTTCTTCCCCGCAGACATCTTTGTGAGTGTTGCATGTGTGTAATTAAGTGCGGAAAATTGGCAAATCTCTTTGTTTACATATTACTGTAACAAGGAGAAAATTGGCCAATTTGTCTGCACAGTGATTGATGCTTTACCAGTTGTATATACAACATTCATTGGAGATCGATAACCGGCATCTCAAAACCGGATTTCACACACTATTCAACGCCACGATCAGTTTCTCTTGGCGTCATTTTGACTTTTTTTTGTAACTTTGCTTTGAAGTTTTTAGTCAGTTCAGAACAGTTACAACTCACTGCGCATGTGCAGCTATTTTGGGGAATTCTCGTTGAATCTTAATTGGCTCATTCTGCATAAGCACTCTATTTTTAATGGCTGGTATCCCTCGAAACAGGTTGTTCGTTTTCTACCCGCCTATATATACATATATATATATGTATATGTCATACATCTGGCCCCTACGCCAGGAATGTTATTTGGCTTCTTGGCCGCGCATACAACCTTTCTTTTCAGCTCCTTCCAATAATGGAAAAAGTCGCCCCTGCCATTTTATTTGGATTAACTGTTGGGTTTATGGTGAAAAGCTAGTGTCTCCGATCTCTGGTATTTTTGTCTCAATTACCCGGGGATATCTGATTAGTCTCTTTCTCCTTCTCTCAGACTCTGGGCTTTTCCAAAAAAAAAAAAAAGAAAGAGGGAGAGAGAGAGAGAGAAAAAAAGCGGAATGTCAAAATCATCAAACGACTGTCATTTATCTTCATGCAAGAGGCACAACAACGATTAAGGCATTCTGAAACGGGTGAGGTTAAACTTTTCACGATCTGAAGTAAAAAAAAAAAGACATAAAACCCACAAATTGACGGTCTTTTATGGCCTCTTTAAGCTTGAATGAGACATATAAATTAGCACTGAAATGACAATTTGTACGAATTAGATGCAAATTTAACGATAATATAAAATGGCACAAAAGCATGACCTCCGCAATTTGTATAACAAAGAAAGCCGAATGAGGGAGGGGGAGAGGGGGGTGGGATGGGGCAAGGGTGGTGGTCGAAAGGCAAGAAAATATATGGCCACGGGATTTGAAATCATATTTATAATTTAGACATATGGCGTACATTTCCTTCTAACAGCCGGTATAAACGACGCGCACACAATGGAATGTACGGTCAGTCTCGTTAATTTTCATTATAATCCAGAAAAAATATATCAAATTGTCAGGGCACTTAGCTTGTAACTTTATGGTCCTTGTGTTGGGAAACAACCGCAGCTTATTTAAATCAATAAATTAAAAACCGTGTTGATGTGCAAATAGTTTCTTCCCTTTTTATTTGCCGCGGATATATCAAAATAAATCAAAGTTAGAGCCATAAATGTTTAAAATAAATCGCTTGTGTGTGAGCCAATCGCTGTGGCCCGCGTCACCTCAAAGACTGAGGACAGCGACTCGAGGCAGGGCAGTGACTAAGCGCTGTGAATACGGGCAGTGACTACAGGCAGTGACTACGGGCAGTGACTAAGGGACATGACTACGGGTAGTGACTGCAGGCAGTGACTACGGGCAGTGGCTACGAGCAGTGACTATCACCCTTGTGTCAACTGCTTTCAAATGTCACAGAGAGCACTGATGAACAGTGTAAATAAATGGCTCTTTTTCACTTTATCAAAATACAAAAAAAAATGTATTCAAAATTTTCACAGTTGCCTATACTTTAGAGCTATAATATAGTACAGCAGTGTTGGTCAAAACATACAGCGAACAGATACACCAAATGTATACGGACATGTATATGCCAATTAGTACAACAAAAATAAATTGTGTTTGTGTATTCTTACACATTTATCCTGGATGGCATAATTCCACGAGCATGTATACTGTTAGCGTTTGTGCTAAGTGAGAACACCGAGGTGTTGGTATGTCTGATTGCACTGAATGCCAAGCTCATTCCAGCTGTGGTCTGTCTGAGCATAAAATATCAAGCAAATAGGCCCCTGTACGTGAGGCATCTTGTAACTCGCTATGCGGCGAAAGTATCGCTGAGACGTTGTCATTTACGGGCTCTCCTATAACAGGAGTAAATCACTCGATATAAACACTGGCCAGTTAGGAGAACAAGTTTTGTATGATTTTCTGTGAAGATTCTAAGCGTTGAAAGAAGCAAAACCTACCAGGACAGTTTGCAATAGTTTTTATGGCTATTTCAGGATACTGAGGACCAACTCTGTAGTAGTTTGTGTCACTATCTGACGAGATTTTTAGCGCCATATATATACCATGCTCTGAGCTCTTCTGAAAATTTGAAGTAAAAAAAATGAAATCCTCATTTCATAGCTCTTTTTTTCAAACTACACGCGTAATTCTGCATGCAGCACTGTAAAGTCTCTTCCAAAATCAACTAGTGCATGAAAAATAGTACAGAAAAACATGCGCAATTGCCAAAAGAATTTCTGTTCAGTATTCTGTCTTTTTGTTATCCTCGCGGAAGTGTTGCACGTCAATTGAGAGCGCAAGACCTTTTTGCTAACCATGGAAAAAATGACAATAATCCAAATCAAGATGTATTGGCTGTAAGATACATCACAATCAAAGCCAATGAACAAGGGAATCCTACATTCTACTCCCCATCTTCGTGTTGGCGATGCGTTCTCCGTGGGTAGTCCTGGCTCGATATAAGCGTAGGCTATTCTCTAAATGAAAGACAGAGAGTGAGAGAGAGAGAGAGAGAGAGAGAGAGAGAGAGAGATAGAGAGCGAGAGAGAGAGAGAGAGAGAGAGAGAGAGAGAGAGAGAGAGAGAGAGAGAGAGAGAGAGAGAGAGGAAAGAGTAGAGAGAGAGAGAGAGAGAGAGAGAGAGGAAAGAGAGAGGGAGGGGAGGGTGAGTGAGTGGGAGAGAGTGTGTGAGAGAGAAGGAGAGATAAGCTAGACAGAAAGAGAAGTAAAAGAGATAGAGAAAGAGAGAGAGAGTGAGTGAGACGGAGAGAAAAGTAAAAGAAAGACAGGGGCCGAGAGAGGGATGTGCGAGGGAACGATTCAGTATTTTTGCTGACACATTTATATCAACGCTTAAAGAGAGATCTCACAAATAAAACACTTCTTGAACTGAAGCCCACGAGGGGAAATAAACACCAAGTGACGATTGAAACATATAAATGTAATAAACTGAACTAAATTCCCTGGGTGCTAATGCACTAATAAATTGCATAAAACTTGACTGAAAATGGCTGTGAACTGCTTGTCTAAGTAACTGTTCAACAGTAAGCGATTTGTAAACTGCATACCGATGTGGCTTTCTGTATCTCCTCTAAAATAAATTCATGCCCATTTGAGCGAAAATTCATTTAACGCATAATTTCTCTTCATTCTGTAGTACGGAATCAGATACGTTTCAGCTAAAACTTAAAAAGAACATTCTTAATAAAAACAACATTTAATATCAGCCTTGCTTTAGTGATCCAGGTGCATAACATTATCACTGATTTAGTCAACTATTTATTTAAATAAAAAATAAACATTTAAAATTGTGAAATCTGAGAACTGGATTTCAACACCAAATGCTACTAAGATGTCAGATGAACAGTTAGCTCTTAAAAACGCACTAAACGCAAGCCATTTGCGCAGACGATCACGTCTGTCAATGCCGCCATAATTTCCGGCCCATAAAAAATATCCTATAGTCAATTGACACAAAAATTGTCTCAGATTTGTTCCTAAAATAGTGCCACTAATTGTTTCTTTTGTATATTTTAAATCTACTAAGGTTTAAAAGTATTTGAGAAATGGTGTGCATTTGCATTATCCATTTTTTTTATATATTTGAAAAATAAAAAAGCGAAAATAACAAAAATTAATGATACTGGTCACTTCTGATGTGCTTGTCATGGGCAGCCAGGG
>CATKHT010000096.1:0-22500 GCA_949752745.1 Protula sp. h YS-2021 | reverse complement strand
ATGTGGAATTATCCCAGTTTTTTTGTTATCTGTGAGATCGAGATTCCAGCAAGGCCTTAGAGTCCAGGAGTGAACCGACTGGCACGACCAGCGCTGTGACCCCCCACCCCTCACCCATGCCTGTATCCAGGCGCGGTAACTACGGTTGTGCCCATTGATCGTTGAGCGGGGTTTAGATGATACTATTTAGTTGAACAACATTTATGAACGATAAAATTTGATGGTGTAAACGCATTAACCAATTCGTTGCCAACGATTTTTATTGCCTCATTAGCGCCATCCAACTTTTCTTCTGAGATAGAGCTCCGTCCTATTTTTTGAAAAGGATGAACGAGTCATAAAATGAAACATGAAAAAGATGGCTCGATTATCAGCGGTATCCGGGGTCACAAGTGCAAAACAACAAGATTTTTAAAAATTGCATCCACCTTTGACGCCATATGTAAACCCCAAATCGAAGGGAAGGTAGGGGAGCTGTAAACGCAGCATGCGGTCAAAATTGCTCGATGAAATCGAATGGTGTAAACTAGCCTTAAAAAACAATTGAATCACAGCGAGATTCACAAACTAAGGAAAAATAAGTCAGGCAGGTGGAGGACACATTGTGATCCAAGAAGACAAATACTTAATGCCATCCTCCCCCCCCCTCCCTACCCCCGACCCGCTGCCAACGCCCCCCCTCCCTACCCCCGACCCGCTGCCAACGCCCCCCATACCGTCTGGATATTTCGCGGCGCATCCGCGAACTTACCTTTACACGCCTTACGATGACTGATATGCTTTGAGCTATCGTGATAAAAGCCCTCTTCGCAGTAGTGACAATGCCGTCCTTTCGTGTTGTGGCGACATTTGAGGCAAACACCGCCACTTTTTCGTCCAGATAGAAGATAAAGCTCCTTATTAAACTGACAAGTCTTCGCGTGATTATTACATTTGCACGCTGGAAAGAAAAAAAAAACAGAAAACAAAATGCTACACGGTTGACAAACAAAAAAAAAAAGCGAAGTGGTTGACCCCTACCTTTGCAGGCTTTACGATGGTTCATGTCTTTGGTGGGATCGCGATAATATCCTTCTTTACAGTAATGGCAATTGCGCCCGTCCGTGTTATGTCTACACTTTATACACACACCTCCGCCCTTTTGACCCGATAATTTGTAAAGCTCCATATTGAAGCGACATTGCCGAGCGTGAAGGTTACACTGACAGGCTGAAATGAGAGAGAAAAAGGGAAAACACCCACTTAGAAATTTTAGTGCAAGTGCTCTGTGCAATATAGAACAGTAGTGTAATTAGTGGTTGTATCCGAAATCGCAAGATAACCGAATAATCGAGTAAAGATGCATTCCGAGGTTAAACTAAAAGGGGGTATGATATTAAGGAAGCTTTTTTACCACGTATATTTCAATCCAATGTGATGTTAAAAAAGTGTAATTTTCTATTTATTTCGTATGTTAATAAACAGGGTGTTATTTTAATAATCGAATTTTGGATGTCGATATTCGGTTATGTTTTTAATTAGGGAATTGAACCACTAGTCACATCACATACACAATACAAGACAAGCAAGCATAGGGGTGTGCGCCACACTATGATAAAATGCAAAATTAATACCCGCAAATTAATTAATTAATTAATTAATCGTCGGTGTAATGCAGTAACATAATCAGCCAATTTACGACACTTTTAAATACAATATTCAGAATGATTTTTACCTGGTTTTTCTTCTTTTTTTTGGGGGGGGGGGGAGTGTTAAATCAGGAGGGCTTTGCAAGAAAACGAAAACTAAACAAACAATCTTGCTTTAAATTTAAAAATAAAGACATTTTCATTTAAAAAATGACAAAATTTAACAAAACGCATATAACCATACCGATATCATGTTGTGTTTGGTTCTTAAATGAATAAATAAAATGTAGATTAACGAGAAATCAACAAAAAGGCCAACGAATGCTATTTAATTATAATTTTACTGTATGCTTAAATTTCGCTGAATTTGAATTTGTGTACAAACAAAACAAACATTTCCAGTTTTGTTTGTGCACAACCAAATGCGGTCAAGGACATTATTAATACATTTTATTGTCGATTTTTATGCAAATTTTACACCGAAGAATACCACTATGACGCAAGCAAAATTTTGAGTTTGAAGTTTAAGGGAGATCCAAAGAACAAAACCACTCGGTATTTTTCTTGGTAAAAATATTGTTTTAAATGTGCAGTTTAAGGGCTAAAAAAAATTCACTTATATTATTAAATTATTAAGATTAAGCCATGTCTAAATCACAATGTTATTAACTTCTAGATAATGCGATTGGTTGATTATGTTACAACATCGAAGAATCAAATTAGTATATTAATTATGGTGGGTCCCTGTTTTTACAATGCATATTATACATGGTCATACAAAATGCACAACAACATCACAAAACTGTTTTTGCTCCGTGCATTTTACGAAATATTAATGCTTAATAGATGATATACATATATTAGAATTGTACAAGTGTAAATTAACCGCCGAACTAAACCTGAAAGTTAAAATTAAACTATACAAATAGTAATGACGTTGGTCAAAATGTGACAATATCGATCGTACAGTTACAACATTTTATTCACAATTACCAATCGAACACCTCATGTGAAATTAGATTGTGTTAAATGGTACAAAAATACAAATTGGTCATCTACATAGCGTGGATCAATCCACTTTACGCCAAAAGTTGACTACAGAAATGCTTTGATAGTCAATGTTCTTCTAAACCGGATATGGTTTTATTTTTATTTTTTTTTTTCTTGTAGCAGACAATCTGAAATATGACGTTCTGTTCTCCCTGCTCACTATAAATGTGTGTTCACTAAGGATGAGTGAATTTCGTGGGAACTCATACATACTTTGTATGTGTTAGCAAATTTATAATGGAGAACCTCAGTAAAAAACAAATAAATAAATAAATAAATAAAAGCCAGCATATCTGCAGGAGAAAACATAAGGCACAAAAACATAAAAAAAGAACCGATTTATTACAGTTCTCAAGTTTTTTCTTTTTTTCTTTTCGAATTTCGAAATATTTGTGTATGAGTTCATATTCAGCCTCGCGCGTCTAAACAAATATTGTTGGTTGATCGCACAACGCCATATAGTTGTCCCACTGCCTTACACCACACGACACATATAGAACGACACGAAGCATTTATATCTCCAGTGCGACAACACGTAGCTACGACATCAGTTAGCAATGACGAATACGGGTCGGGGTGGAGAGGGGGGTGGTATTGAACTTCAGAAAATAGTGATTTTGCCAGTCGAAGTTTTTTATTAAAACACGAAGTTGAATTGTTTAACTGTTTTTCGAAATTGGGGGAGAGGGGGTTGTATCCCCTGAATTCCTCCCCCCCCCCCGGATCCGCCACTAGTTAGTATATATGAACAACAGAGAATTAAGTGTTAATATGCATGCTTGGTAGGTATTTCAGCCAGCACTCTTTCTCTCTTTCTCATTCCTGCCAGCTCTATCAGATATATCTATATATAGATTTAAAATAAATTCTAACAGCTTCTTCTCTTCATTTAAATAAATGATAATAATAACTCTAACAACAGGGTTTGTGTGTATAAGGTTTCGTTAATAACATCATATCCAGGTAAATGGCCAAAAAACATTCAAGACACAGTTTTAAATGCTTGCAGCAAATCCAAATATTTTCTGGCTAAAACAATTACATCTAGTGATGATCAGGAATAAAAATTTTTGATGTGCATGAAATCTTCATTACAAGAATCCATGACATAAATAATTTTGTGTATAATTGAGAACGGTTACAGCCAATCAAAATGACGGTTACAGGCAAACAAATGACGGTTACAACCAGAAAAATGGATGCTGATCCGCAAAACATGTTTTAAAAAATGAAAGAAAATGCTGAAATTACAAATCAATTAAAATGTTTTTGAAAGCCTTTGCTACAAGCATTTCTAACAAAAAAAAAAAAAAAAACAGAATTTAGTCAACGCCATTACTGTAAACAGCAACTGTGGATATTTCTTTTGTATATCTCTGCATGTCAGGTGATCTATGTTTACTCTAAACATTTATCCAATAAACAACAGCAAACAACTCTTGTAACTATTATCAATGTGGATACAACATTATTTATACTGTACATTGAAAGATAATCAGTTTTCTATAACAAAAAATATTGTTGAATTTTCTAAAAATTACTTTATTTTTTTATTATTATTTTGAGCAATTCAACGGCACAACATGCATTGCTATTATCATTTTACAGTTCAATAATAATAATAATAATAATAATAATAATAATAATAATAATAATAATAATAATAATAATACAGTCATTTACTCCCACGAGTAATTACATACCGCGTATGCATAACGTACGGAAGTAATTTAAGTCAATAACCGCTCAAAGACACAAACCTGAACAGTACTTGATGGCATTTCAGTTCAGCTCTTTTGTGGAGGTACAGGTATCGTGAATACGATACTTCTTACGTGGTTTTACGTTAGTGGTTGATATTTTTTAGCGCACTTGAGAATCACTTGATTTCAAATATGAAATTTAAATGATTTAAGGCAAAATTTCAAGTTTTCTTAAATATCAAATTATTGGTAAATACATGCATGGCGTATATAGTTTGAATCCACCATTACTGCAGATGGTTTGCTCAAAATCCTTTAGGTTCAAGAAGTTTGATCAAATAAAAGGAATTGATTTTCTTAAAAAGCACTGAAAATACCATATCTTTATCCAAAAATAAAAAAATAAATAAATAAGAAAAAAGTATTTACAGATTTGAAGCATGTGTATCGGTGACCGTAATTGTTTAACCTCTATATAATATGTTTAGATTGTAGAGTCGTGCAAAAAAACGACAACATACTAAAACTAATAGTTCACTGTGGATTATGTGAATGAAATATTGGATTCTATTAAACAAAATTCCATTACTGTAATATTATGACATATGAATTTGCGTCTCATAACATATCATGGCGCATATTTGAAATATTTATATCAAAACTTAAACACTAATAAAGCAAAATAATCATTCTGTTGGGCTCATATTTTATGATACAGTATTTGTGTGGTCATAAGTAAGTCTAAAAAGTCTCTGGCTAAAAAAACAAATTCAGATATAACATTTTTATATTTAATATATTAGAACTGAAATAGAAGCTGCTTATATTTGAAAATGGCAAGTAGCACCAATCCAAAGCACTATGGAAATTGTTGTTTTGTGACAGAAGCACTTCTGTAGATATTTCAACAATTTTACATGAAACACTGGCTAAAAGAAACGCCGTCGGGGCTTCTGAGGCAACATATAAGAATATAAAAGAAATACATAGAATTTGTTAAAAAAAAGATAAACACATTTGGTGCATCTGAGAAATGCGCGTCGTGTTTTAGACCTACCGCTGGGGTATGCCACTCTCATTCTTTCCCTAATGATACAGAAGAAATCCGGATCCCAGTAGCAACAAGACGGATCCGTTACACTGGAGCTTTGCTTTTATATATCAACACAAACAAGCCAGAGGAAAGGTGAAGAGGAGTCATCGTTTGTTACAAGTACCAATTTGTCGGGACTTCAGCGCTTGAAAAGGTTATTGGTAAACAAACAGGTAACTAATGTAGGGAAGTAAAAGATTGCAACGCTTTGTAGCTCCTAAGTGTGAGGAGTGCTGTAACATGGAAAAAGTACGCTTCTTTTTTTTTACATAAGAAAGCATAAAGGGGTCTACTGCACAGAGGCAGTACCAAGAAACTCAACTTATTTCGGGGTTAACATTTCCCAACTTAACCACGAGACTGATTTCCATATAACAACGGCAAGCCATAAATTCATTAATTGGTTCGCTGCCCTTGCTGCCTAGCCACCCAGGGTCTGCAAATAAAATTGGCACTCGTATTAGCGAAAGTGATAAGGAAAATTGAAAGCAAACGTCTGTGTGGGTAAGAGCTTGGGGGATGCGTTGTTTTTTATTTCTTCTCCACATTTAAATTGTAAAAAAAATATTGAATTGTTTCTAAAGATTTTTCAAACCAACTTTGCACAGATCAAACAACAATTGTAGACTTTACATATAAACGCTTGTTTTAATTACCCCACGCGGTGCGTGTTAGTTGGCAGACTCCCTAACTCAAAACACGGGAAATGTATATGCCATAGTTCTGAAGTAGGCGCAGAACAAAAACAAACAACGATTCTACCATTCGAAACTTCAACACAAATAGCGACACAATGACGAAAGTCGTAACGGCATTTTCGAGATCCACGACAAAAGGTCGAGCGACAAAAGGTCGAAAATCAAAAGGCCGATAACAAAAAGGTCGAAAGTGGAAAACTCGACAAAAGCACTGAATTTCGCCCACATGCAATTAAAATTGCTTTTTTATATAATCTGCATAATGCGGGATTCTCATTCATAGTTCAAATCGACTCAAATTTAACAGCCCACTTAAAAATGCCCTCCCCCCCAAAAAAAAATAATAAAATAAAAAAATAAATAAATAAAATAAAATAGACTAGAAATCGATTTCATTCAGCCAAATAGGAGGCGAATGATAAATTCTATTTAATCCAAGTACAATTCGACTTGTTGCAAAGCCACAAGGCATTAATGCACGCTAGTTTCACGCAAAAATTCTACGCAATAAAATGCAACGCCTCGTGCGTTCAGACGCGCTTGTTTTTGGCCCTTGCATCTTGGCGGAATCAGACACCATAGGTGTGCAGCCTCAGTGTAAATCCTTACACTGAGAAAGATGAAAGCAATTCGTTACAACGACTGTCTGTTATTTGAAGGCAAAGGATGATTTAAGTAAAAGCACCTGGTAGACCACCTTGCCTGACCGAACCGATACGCCTTTCTCCGCTTGAAAAGTACCCAATTTGTTTCTGCTAAAAAAAGCACTGAATTTCTTGGTTATATGTGTGAAAAAGACCGCACAACCGATTACAGTTAAGTATGTCTACGGTCCAGAAGGCCTACGGCAAGATCGCCGACGGTTTACGATGGTCTACGACTGTCTACGGCCTACGGCGCCTATGAACAATTAAGTGATCGAATTTTCTGGACTAGTTGATGTTGATGCTTGGGGATTAGACGGTTGTTGGTATTAAAGGATTGGCAGGATGGGGGGGATGGGGGGGATGGGGGGCTGAATGCAACGATGGCACGGATGTTTGAATCCACCCTGGTGATCAGTGGCTCAACTTACCGTGGAGTGGACGTGGTCAACGCAAAAAAGTACCCTTAGATTCGATTGATTTATTGACCAAATGAGTAGATTGATTTTGAGATCGCAAGACAGATCAACCAGGCACAGCTGTAGACGGCTGTAGATGTGACATATAGATCCGTCGACGAGTCAGGGAAGGGCATAGACGAACCACACAAGGGCGTAGACGAACCGGGTAAGGCCATAGACGAGCAAAGCAAAACCATAGACCAGCTATGCAAGGTCGCAGACAAAACGTGTGAGGTCGCAGACGAGCCTCGTAACAAAGTAGACGAGTCGGCCGTAGACGAGCCGGATAAGGCTGTAGACGGCCCTTGCAGTAAACTCGGCTGCGAGCAATAATCCCCCCCCCCCACCCCAATAATAGGTCATTTTGGGATAGATGTGATTATTTCAGGTACCATGCCGACGTTACTCAATCGTTGAAAAAAAAAACACATACATCTGAAAGATTCCCAAAATAATTATTTTTCTAATTACACATGTATTATGTATAAATGTATTACATAATTTGAAAGTGTAGTGAAATTATTGAAGACTTGGGCACATCATGAACGACAGTCACGTAAGGAGGTGAATGACAAATGTGCTTCTTGAAATGAAAGCATTTATATACAAAAATATGTTTTCTGACACATGAGACATTCATGTTTTAATTACACTACAGAAACAACTCTCCCGCCACAACGCCCCCCTCCACCCCCTCCCCCTCCGCCTCCCCCTCCCCCATCCCCCCTCAGAATGTGATTGAAAGTACCCGTGTTAGGCATATATTATAGTTTATATTGCAATTACTTTGTTATTGGTTCATTCAGAAAACGCGTTCAAGCTTTAAACTATTCCACAATGCTATGAATGACGTCATTACTGTCGGTTCCTACATTATCTCTTTTTTTAAGCTGCTTGGAAGAACTGTTGGAGTTTTAGTGAATTATAAAAAGAAAGTGAGCTTTAAATGTGTTTATGTATTTGTATTCAGATATTATTAGTTTGCGAAGGCATGTGGGTGGTAAGAAAAACAATTGTTTTATGTGAGCATTTTTCTGTGTTCATTTAATTACAAGCAGGTGGTTTCTGGCTTTTTACCTTAATGTTAATCCCCACAACCCCCCCCCCCCCTCCCTCCCCCGTCAATCTCCTCGCTTATGTGCACGTATTGTGATGTACATGTAGTCCATTCTGTTTGTAAGCGCTTTTATTAACACTGAAATCCTCATTCATATTGACTTAAACTTGGAAGAAAAAAAAAAAGACATTGTATTTATAGAATTTGCTGAAATAACCTTTCAATTTGATTTCATTACTCTTGTTTGAAATTCCTCAATTTGTTTGTTTCGATCCAAGCGCGACTGCATTCTGGAAAATATTTAATTTTGACTTGAGTACCAAAAAACGGTGCGAGCCCATGCGGAACACACGATGAACGAGCAAACAAATGAGGTCTGTTTCGAATGAACATCATATTGACACAACAAACATATGGGCTTTTTAAAAATTCTTCTGTTAATCTTGTGTTAAAAAATACGCAAGTTTCTTTTCTAAGGCATCCAGTCGATTACGTATCTGTGTTTGTTTTTAAATAGCAAATTATAAATAAATTGAAATGTCGAAATATAATTAATTATAATGTTTTTCAAGTGTCACATTTTTAATGTTGAATTCGTTCTACGTGCGTTGATAAAAGATTTGTAATACGCCGACTCATGGCCCGTTCACGAGTTGCACAGTGTAGCAAATGAAATTTTGGCAATTTTTTTTATTGATTCTTGCAAGTAAAAATTGCCAATTCTGTACATCATGAAAGTCGCTCAGTCGCACGTTACAAAATATTCTCGATTTTTGCACAACTATTTTTGGCTGCCCGCAGTTTGTGTTCGAGCGGCATTTTAGTGCCGTTTCTACGCTGTTCACGCGTCTGTAATATAATTAGCTCTATGACAAATTGTTCTGTATATTTTTTTCCGCATATTTTTTTCTCACTCTGACCCTTTTATCACTGGCTGTGGGAATAATATCCAGTGTACCAAAAAAAAAAAGCTGAATTTTTGATTGCTTATCCGTGCAGCGCGGCCGGGTCACTGGTTTTAAAACTTATAGTTGACACTACTTAAGGAGAACAAAAAAATGATATTTCAATTTGCCACTAAAGTGTTTAAATGTAATTTAAAACGCTACTGATTTTTTTTTTCATGTTCTGATGTCTTCAGAAAAAAGGGGAACTTGTGTCTCATGCTTCAACCTTTGAAAGAAAAGGTGCCCGCTACATGAATAAACTTGGGCCCAGGGAAAACATAGTACAACTTGAATAGCAAAAAATTTCGAACAGACATAAAGGTCTTTAAAATGAGATACTTCATCTGTTTTTCAACGCCAAGGTTCGTCTTTAGAAATGTGCCTTTGAAAAAATAAATTAAACGCGGCATGGCACATTTAGTGCAAGCATACCGTGAAAGCATTTCAAGAGCCTAATATTAGAAATTTGAAAATTTACCCTTAAAGTTTTCCCATAAAATTTATACCAATAGTATTCAAAATTATATACGTGACAATTCGAAACTTAAAAATACATATTTATAAACTTTAAAACCAAAATAAGACCCAATTTCGAATATCAAATTGGAAATTGATTGAAAAGGGTGATGTTTTTGTTGTTTTATTTAATGCACACCGTTCTCTCATTTCCAAATAGCGTACGTCTAAGTCTAATTTCTCCTGTATATAGCCGTAATGAACTTAGTATTCTACTGATGTTTATAGCACTGATTAGGAATTTCACTCTCAGTTTTACAGTTACAATTTTAAGTAAAGAATATGTATTGGTCAAAGTAAGATAACCTAATGTTCGAATTGCAATTATAAAAAAAATCATATACATTTAATAAATACGTATTGCAAATAGTTCAATTTACTTAAAAAAATTGAACTACTCCAAAATGGGAAAATATGTATTTGAACAGTTGAGAACCTTAGAGTGAGTATACAACATCGATTGCGAAAAGCGAAATGAAAATAAAGAGATTTTATTCTTAAATAAATACGGGCCTAGCATTTAGTTATTGTTGAAATTTCCTTCTTCAGAAGACTCGAGTGCAACCAAGCTTTAAAAATCAACAGCGCACTTAAATGTAGCAATATCTCTTCACCGTGACGTTATGTGCAGTTGTGCGGCGGGGGTAACCCTCTCATGTTGCTCAAAACAACACAGATTAAAATTTCTCTACTTCAAAATTGAAATTTGAAGAACTTTACATTGGAATAACAGCAAAATATTTTTTTGGACAATATGTTTTGGATTTGTGCGAATTTAGGACACCATATTTTGTTAGATGTAAGAGAAATGCATGGATCCTAAATTCCTTAATTATTCCAGTGTCTGTATTAACTCCACGATCACGGGGCCATTAAGTAGCATATTAAACGTAACCCACATCCAGCTGTGTCTTTGATTGGTCACTAATTTCTGTGTCTTTGATTGGTTACTGTTTATTTACTCCGCCATTTGCGCTTCAGAAGAAGCGAAGAAATACAACGTTAAAAAAAAAAAACAAACATGATATGAACACGTGTACTTACCCACGCATTCGTTCGCGTCTCTTTCCGTCGCCCTCGCCCACGGCCGGTCGTAGTGGAACGGCTTGCACTTCTCACAGTCTACACCATCCGTATTGTGCTTGCAATCACACACCAACCGCCCATCGCGGTTCTCAATACAACGTGAAGCGTGTCCATTGCACTTGCAGCGCCCTCCGACGGCAAAATCTGACAGCGCATAGTAATAACTCTCGCGCATCAAATCGTCCGGTTCGTTCGTCAGGAGCGCGCTATCTTCTGTCACCACAGGCGCGGGGTGGAGTCGGTTAAAGACGACCTTGATATCGGTCGCGGTGACCCAGTCCTGTAGAACAGGGCTATTATCGAAGTCATAGGCAGACGGGCGGCCCTCCAGCGTGCTGAAGGCCACCCTCTGGCCGCTCTGCGGGTCGATGTTGCTGTAAGCATCTGTACACAGTGCCTCCTGCTCGTTGGCTTTCGTGATAATCCCGCGCGGGGATCTACCGTAAAGCTTCTTGCACTGGCTCGAGTAAAACTGAAAAGGGATCCACGTTTTGCCATAATCCATGCTTTTGTACAATGCCATGGAATCGGGGCGGGCGGAACAAAACTGTAAACTAACGTAAGTGAGCTCGTACTTTTTCCCCAGCGAAAGGGTTAGCGTTACATTTTTCGGTGACTGCACGAACGGCTGGGACATCCAGCATGTCAAGTTATGTGGATTGTTTACGTCTGTTAAATAATTAGCAGGATGTTGCCTTTTCGGGTGGCTTGCGTCACAAATAAAGCAATCCCTCGTCAATTTGCCGTCTTTATCCAAGTCCGTCGTACAGTAGCGACTCGGCGGATCGCCACACGTCGACGAGGCGACGATGCTTTTGCCGAACGCAGCGTTTACGAAGTCCGGAATGCATCGTGTGGGCGAGTCTGGATCACTGTTAAATAAGCACGGATCTGGATTGGTCTGTGGGAATGCGTACGGTAATGACTTGAAATTGAAATTGGAAGCACACGCGACCAACTGAATTCCTCCGAAAAATATCAGCACTACCCGATGCAGCCTGACGGCACCATTCACGAATCGCTGACCCATGTTCAACTGTCCTTGGTTGACGATTTGTGTAGAAGAAATACTTTCACCTTTTCTTTTTCAATTCCACACTTTTGAAAAAATAAAACCTTACGTGAAATTATCCATAGACTTTTTTTTTGCTTCAATCCATTCTTTTCTCTAACTTTTCGCCATTCTGTCTGTAGTTGCCTCCGCTTTTTGTTAGATGCCTTTAATAAAACAAAATACTACACATTACTTTAATTGAAAATTGATAAAATAACTACGCTGTTCCACTTAATTATATGTTTAACTTTTTATCTTCCAGTCTTGTTTTTTGTAATTTCAAAACTTTCTTCATTCCAAAAGGAAAATTATCTCACAAACAAATATTTCTCTATAAACTATCCAAAAACTTTTGTCTCCAAATTTTCCCGTTATAAGAGACTTGGTGTGTATAACAATTACTGGCCTTTTCTCAGACGAACGCCTTTAGCAATGGCTAAATCCTTACTGATCTCTCTTAGCTTCTGTGAAAGAAGGCTTGCCGTGTATTTGATCATGGAAGACTCACTGAATTTAGCCAACTGGCAAATTAGATCTTAGATGAAGCTTTTGGCACCTTTTGATTGTCGGTGGGGCGGGCCAATGAGCTGTCAGTCATTCTGACGTCATAATCGTTTACTGCCAATTTGCATTGCTACCGTTTATGGTAAAAACTTTTACAAGAGCAAACCCCTTATTTATTATAATGCTAACAATTGAGACTACTTATTAGCAGCCTGCAATATCACGCTTTTTGTTTCAATCATTATTGCTATTATATATAAAATATGTTTTATAGACATATATCTAAATGTACGGCACGAGGTCGTACGCAGACTTTTTTGCCGAAACGGGACTGAAAATGACAGAAAATAGTGAAAAGAAAGCGATAATTAAGCAGAACTAGACTCAGTTTTTTTTTTAATTTTGGGCAGGGAGGGGGGATGGTGGTGGGAGGTTGGGGGGGGGGGGGGGAGAGATCAGCTGATTTTGTTGATATGCGACAAAAAGCGCCTTGTGTGGCGTGGAACTAAAATAAAGTATAACTTACTGTTGGTCGAATCTCCTTTTCGTGCCAGTGCTTTCCTTTGACAGTCCCTCACACTAACCTTTTTTTCCACACTATGCCAATTCGTTTTTGTTTAAAAATAAACATCGTTGATTCAAGTTTCATTTTTCTTATTTTAGATTGGTTCGTCCCAAAAAAAATATTACACTTGAGCAGGAATGTGACAGAATAACCTTTTCTATGTCATAGATACATTAATCTGTATTCAGCATGAGTGCTAGAGTATATTCTGCATGACAGTTCCCGAGTGAGATATGTCTCATTTGGAATTTATTTACTTGAGTTTATACTCAGGAAATATGAACAATACTTTTGACATAAACTTGTGTACTTAATTGCAATTAAGTGCAACATTCGGCACATTCGTTGTGTTACACTAGAGTAAACAACGCATGATTCAATCACATGGTTTAAATCAACAGTCACTCACGCAATGAGAAATATCGATGGAAACGATAGGAGATAACCATTACTCCCGAAAATCAATCCTGGGCAACTTACAGCTGAACAACTCTCCACTGGACAACTCGCCTCTGGAAAACTCGCCTCTGGACAGCTCGCAGGCGGACCACAAACGGTGTATTTTATTTAAAAAAAATCAGTTATATAGTTGTTCATTATGATCAGTTATAGTTTTTCCCTATCAAGTTAAAACTTCACCATTTTCGTCACATAATTTGGCTGCATTTTTCTGATCGCCATTTTTCGAGATGTCTGGATAACACGGAAAATACAAAATACATTTATTGAAGTTTTACTTGTACCACAAACATATTATTAAAAGATCAACAAAATGGCAGGTTAACGGCATTCCGTTCCCTCTAGAGTCCCCCCCCCCCCCCTCCCTCCCTCCCCAACCCCGCTTTCCTCCTTCATTGTGTTCTTATACCAATGAAATAGATGTTGGCCGGTGTGTCGTGATTATGTTATTATTTTGAGAGAAGAAATAGAAGTTAACTTCAGCGGTAAATCACATCTTCGGGCATACCTGTATTATCAGGGGGTGGGAGGGGCAGAGGTGGGGGGGGGGGGGTTGTTTCAGAACTGCAATTCCAACAAAAAGATGCACACACACGCTTCTCGTGAAAATTGCAATTGCGGTTGTTACACAAAGAAGTGTTGTCATTTATAGAGGGCTTGATGAGCTTCTCGCCAAATGTAGATAAGGAAACAACTACCTGAAAATTCAGAAAATTAGGGGTGGGGTGGGGGCGGAAGGGACAAAATACCCTAGGCAATCTTTGCCCCTATCTGCTGCCTTAGGTTATCCTAGGCTATCTACCCTTTCGTCCGGATGCTAAAAGAGTAGGGAGACCTGTTGCATGTTCAATATACAATCCCTGTCAGTATTAAAAGGATTTTAAAACTGTTAAGAGATGCGTCTCCTGATATATTCGATATTTTTGTCAAGATGCTGTGAAAATCGGAAAGTATGCAAGTGCAAAATTTTGTTACATCCCTTCCCTGCCTCCTGCAGTATACCGACCCATCACCCTCTCCCCCTCCTCTTCCCTCCTCCTCCTCCCCCTTCCCCTTCCCCTCCCCTACCCACCCGATACATTTGATTATTATTACAATTATTATTCACTTTAACTGCTGCTAATAATATAGATCTTTATTGGAGAGAATTTATAATGATCATCAATAATAGTCACTAATAATGACAAAGAATTATAATCGCTATAAAAATATCCATCAACAAGTCATCGTAAACTATTATTGCAATTAGAAAGAAATTTTTAAAAAGCATAAATCTCTATCACCAATTAAATCTTCTATCAAGATATATGTTTTGAATAATTCATTTAACCATTAAATCTGAAAAAAAAAATTATTTTAAAAATCACAAAAAAATAATAAATAAATAAGGAAGATTCACACAGAGAAAAATAGAAGCCTGTAAGGAAACCGATAAAACTTTTTTTGAAAGTAACGACTTTGAAGTGGTCCCTAAAGGGAACACCCAGTTACATTTAATGTAAAATTTTCGCAAAAGTTTCTCAATTTCTTAGAATAATAATAACAATTATAACAATGATAATAATAATTATTGTAATTAAAACAATCACTCACTGAATATGTGAACTTTCCAAACAGATCGAACAATTTGTAATGCATACGAAAATGATTGATTTCTATGTGATCTTTGTAACTACAAGCATCTGCAAATATTTAAAATAATAGTACTTACTTTGGCATGTGTACATAACGTTGAACATGGACTAAGGAGGCATTGTGGGACATTGGGGAATAACCATGCGTTATATATAAATAACAGTACTCTCTACTCGTGTACTTGTACTTCATTATTAGAATATCCACCAAGCGTCAAGTTAGTAAATGTGAAGGTTCGGCTGCATGCAAGATGGAGCAGAGAAACCGGATGTTGCGTCACACTTGCCGTGGAAATGGTGGCGTAGCATGGAAAATGAAGATAACCCGTTTGAATATCACATAAATGGTAAACACTTTTACATGAGCAAACCCCTTAGTTCTTCCCCTAAGCATTCCGACGTCAATCCAACGTCTATTTAGTTTGTAACGTCGGCACGACAAAATTAAATCTGCCTGCGATTCGGCTGTGATTCGTCGCGACCATTGATTAACGTGCAAGCAACGTCTGTGACACGACGTTGAATAAAAGTTGGATGAGCGATCTTGCTCAGACTTGGCATTTGGTATCAACCAAAACTCCACTTTCTCCGACCGACGCCTAATCAACGTATTTGATGCATCGTTGCATAGATGCCAGAAAATGCACGTTGTATAGACGTCGTGTAGTCGAGGTCACAGCCAAACTACAGCCTTATGTTCTAGCAGCCATGAAATGGCAGCCATGACAGACCTCTTCAAAAATTTATGAAAATGAGGACGTAAAATATCTTGAACTCAAGAGCGCGCGAGATTTCTAGGTCCATTTTTGAGAAATATTTACAAAAATTGACTTCATACGTATCCTGCATCACCAGATGACGTCATAGGGCTTTAATGAAGGGGTGACTACGGCAACTTATGACTGTTATTGTCTGGACGGTGATTTTCGATTAATATTTTCCAACGTCTCTGCTACGTCGCTCTCTTGACGTCTATCGAATGAGTTTCGACATCTATTTGCAACCTTTACGTAATGTTATAATGTTGATTGGGTTGTTTCAACCAATGTTTTTACAAAGGTAAACCATTTAAAGCATATATTAACTAATTGACAAATGAATGAAACAATTAAAAAAGTAAGCAAATAACAAGAGGTGTTAGTAAACAAGAACGTCCAGGGACATTGTGACCAGCCGAGTTCTAGTGAATCTATGAATAAGCTTGTCTGGTTGCCAAAAGTGGTAGTCACATTGTACAAGTTTGTCCAAGGACAAAGCCCCAGCTTACGAAAAGCGATGACCAAATCCACCTTACATGCACAAGGGAATTTCCCTGAAAAATTGGGCTTCAAAAGACGAGATGGCAATGAGCTAGCTAAATAATTAATTTAGCAACGAACCCAAACATAGACCGATAAATACATGCGAAGATTTGTTTCCCAGAAAAATAACTTCGAACAACGTATCGAAATTGTATCCATACATGTGTACTATTGACATGTACTGTCGGACATACACAATTAGTTCAAGCAGCAGAAACGACCAGAAACGATCAAACACATGTGCCTTTTGAAAAAAAAAAAAAAGAAACGCCGCGTCTAAAACATCATTACTTAAGTTTTAATATTTTGGTATGTATTATTTTGCGGAGTTTGCATTTCCGACCAGTGCGCATGTTTATTTAATTTGCGTTGATGTGCGGTTCGCATTTCGGAAAAATACGCATGTTTATTTAGCTTGCCGTTATGCTCTGTTCGCATTTCGGACCAGTACGCATGTTTATTAAGCTTGCGTTGATGTTCGGTTCGCAAAGCGAACCAGTGCGCATGTTTATTTAATGTGCATTGCTGCGCATGTTTACTTAACTTGCGTTGATACGCAGCTCGCATTTCAGACCAGTGGACATGTTTATTCATGTTTATTTAGCTTGTGTTGATGCGCGTTTGACTTTTCGGACCAGTGCGCATGTTTAGTTAATTTGCATTGATGTGCAATTCTTATTTTAGACCAGTCCGCATGTATATTCAACTTCCGATGATGAGTGGTTCGCAATTCGGACGAGTGCGCATATTTATTTCGCTTGCGTTGATAAGGTGTTCAAATTTCGGACCACTGCGCATGTTTTTTTTAATTTTGCGTTGAACAGCGTTTCTTATTTTAGGCCAGCACGCATGTTTATCTAACTTGCGTTGATAAGCGGTTCGCATTTCGGACCACTGCGCAAGTTTATTTCACTTGCGTTGATAAGCGGTTCGCATTTCGGACCAGTGCGCATGTTTATTTAATTGGCGTTGATGCGCGGTTATTATTTTTGACCACTACGCATGTTTATTTAACTTGCATTGACGCGCGGTTTGCATTTGTGACCAGTGCGCACATTTATTTAACATGCATCGATGCGCGGTACGATTTCGAAGCAGTGTGCATGGTTACCAAACTTGCGTCGATGCGCGGTCAGTATTTCGGACCAATGCGTATGTTTATTCAACTTAGCGGATCGCCCAAAAAATAATTTTTTCAAGAGGGGCCTAACTGGAGTAGAATCGTACAAAATTGCAAAGGGAATGCAATAAAAATTGTGGGAGAAGAAGCATTTTCCAAATTGACCGCCAATAAATAAAAAATACCCCTCATATGGCCAATTTCTGGCGAATCGCGAAAAGGACTACTTAGAGAATAATCGTTCAAAATTTGAAGAAAATCTGATCAAAATTGTGTGAAAAAAAAGCATTTTAAAAATTGGCAACCATAAAATCACAAATGTCCCCGAATTGGCCAATTTTTGGCAGATCGCCAAAAAGAGTAACTTTTCGAGAGAAGGCTACCTAGAGAACAACTATTCAAAATTGGAAAGGAGTCCGATCAAAATTGTGGGAGAAGAAACAATTTGAAAATAAGATACCAAAAAAAATTAAATAATGTCCCCCATTCGGCCAATTTTTGGCGGATCACCAAAATGAGTAATTTTTCAAAGAGGCCTACCTAGGGAATATTCGTGCAAAATTTGAAGAAAATCTGATTTGAACTGCGGGAGAAGGATTTTGAAAATGGGCAATCACAAAATTACAAATGTCCCCAATTTGGCCAATTTTTGGCGGATCGCCAAAAAAAGTAACTTTTCAAGAGAGAACTATCTAGAGAACAACTACCCAAACTTGGAAAGGAATCCGATCAAAATTGTGGGAGAAGATGCAATTTGAAAATTAGATACCAAAAAATTAAAAAATGTCCCCCATTTAGCCATTTTTTGGCGGATCACCCAAAACAAGTAATTTTTCAAAAGAGACCTACCTAGGGAATATTCATGCAAAATTTGAAGAAAGTTTGATCAAAACTGAAGAAGAAGAAGCACCAAAATTGGCAACCGAAAAATTTAAAATGTCCCCATTTAGCCAATTTTTGGCGGATCGCCAAAAAAAAAAAAAATCGTTTTTTAGAGATGCCTACCTAGAGAACGTTCGTGTAAAATTGAGAGGAATCCGATGAAAACTGAAGGAGAACAAGCATTTTAAGTAAAAGTTTACACACGCACATACGTACATACGTATATACAGACGACGGATACCCCTCTATTGATGGGATAAAAAAGCCAAGGAATGTAGAAATAAACACCGTTCCATAAATAAATGTGAAACATTAATATAAAAGTAACAGTCTAGCAACAACTGAAATAAACAGAACAAACAAATGATAAATGGTTAAGCCAACAAAGATGAAAAACAAACAGAAATAAATAAATAATAAAGTAAATGAAAATAAAATAAACAAACATAAGAAAAAGAAAAATCTCCTGTTACTTTACACAGAATGGTCTTAGTGCGGCATTACAACGTCATTCTCCTGCTGATGCCATTATGACGTCATGTGAACGATAACGCCATGGCAACGCAGTGGTGACGTTATTTACCTGGGACCGCTGTTGTCATGGCAAAGATGGAGAAACATCCAGTTCCGCCTGCCTTTCTAGCGCGCTAGCGAGGCTTACCCCCACCCTACCCTATCCAACGTTGATTTGAGGTTGCACCGTCGAACCCACCAAACCATAGCATTAACGATGCTTGTGCTTTGGTTGTGATTAGTCGTGACGAAATATTAAAGTCAGTGATACCAAGTTAGAATAGATGTTAGAAATAACGCTCATTCGGTCCCAACCAGAACACAGCTTTGTCTGACGTCTAGTCAACGTTTTTGGTACAGTGTAAAATCAGCGTCGGAAAATCGACGTCGTCGCTCACCGGAAATGGCAGTCATGACAGGTCACTTTGAAAATAGACCAAAACGAGGACGTAAAATATGAAAAGGTCCAGAACGCGCAAGTTTTTTTCCCACCTTCTTTTGAGAACAATCATGTAATCAGCTTCATACACATCCTGCTTTACGGAAAACCCAAGGGTGGATTACTATGACGGAGGGATGACCACACGGTGACTGTGATGTCAGGCTGGCGATTCAAGATTAAAATGTCTCCAAAGTCTTATACCATGTCGCTTCCCGATGTCCAACCACTTCGGGAGCTATACGTTGCTTCATTGGGGTAATGAGGACATGGGAGGTAATTTGGGGGCCAGGCCCGGGCCGCGCTTAGTGCGGTTTTCCTTAAAAGCGAGGAGGGGAATTTTGATAAAGTACTCCACGTTTCCCACAAAAGGAGATTTTTCTCAAAATTATACACACTACAAAAAAGTTGGAAATTGTCAGATCCTCCACCAAAATATAAAATATCAGGATCGCAAATATATATTTTTAGCAGCTAAATATAATCATATGACTAAGTAAATACAGAAGAGAACTCAGATTCCATTATGTAGCACAGGAAATACACTTGACAATGAAAGCCGATTTGCTGCTGGGGCGCGGGAAGGAGGGGAGGGGGGGTCAAAAAGCTTGTCTTTAAGCTTTATCTGGTAGATTATCTATTTCCATAACTCCCCTTTGCAGCATCCGAAATTTCAGAGAAATGTTGATATCCCCTTACAGCCCTAATTGCAATTAATTAGACTTGTGTCATGACACGATTATATTCTTTGTCGATGGGTCAGAGAAATAAAATACAAGTGTGATATGTGTTTATTAACAGCTTCGGTTACATTGTGTTGCAGTTACGTTCAAAGCGTTGGGTAAGCGTTGGATATGCAGAATCCCTGCTGTTAACCGCTATCTTAAAACCAATATTTTTCAAGACAAATTAGATTCTCTGTTTCTGCTGATATTGACAGCTTTTAAAGAATATGGGTAAAAGCAAAGAGAAACGGTATGTATTGTCTGATTTATCAATCCGGAGTCAGCTGACCTTAAAAACATGATTTGTAAATATGCCTGTTGAAATTCTATTACTTAAAAAAAATTATACATAATAACTTGAAAACATTTGCAACGCTTAATTTAATTTGTCTATCGCAAAATTATTGTTCTTATACAGTTAATTTAAATTAGTTACAAGAGAAATAAGTGCAATAATAAGTTAGTGCAAACTTATACCATTTGGATTGTCGACAAGCTATTTTCGTCGTCGATGGGCGGGCCATGTTTATAGCTTGTTTCGTATGCCGTATCAGTAACACATATATGCTAGTTGGTCAGTATCTACATGTTATTTTGTTGGCCACATTTGTCACATGTTTTGGCTACTGACATGTCTAAAAAAAAGAATCTTATGCAATTACGTTCAACTACTGCGCCCTCAGCAAATTTCCAGGAACAGTCATATAAAGCACTCGTACAAAGCGCATGCCTACCCGAGGAAGGTGTTTGGTAATATGTAAGAAAATGCCTTTCTTAATTACAACTGGAAAGTTGCATGATATTTTTCAGATATCAGGTATTTTGCAATCGCACCATAAAAATATCATTAAAATGCTTCTCCTGCAGTGTGGGGGAGTAGGGGAGTGGGAACCGAGTGGTGACGACGTGACTGAAAATGAGAGGGCGTAAGGTGGGGGGGGGGGGGGGTGGGGGGGAGAGAACATTATTTACTTAAATGTTCTGCCCTCGAAATCAACGATTAGATCATTCGCCGTGTAAATGACGTTTCATTCCTGTGACGTCACGAGTTGAGATGACTTACATCTATAAATACGCTATTTCTATTCTAGATAGATACTTGTAAAAGTAAAAGAAAAAATGAATTCAATTTTCCGTTTTGCTTCTGAAATGAAAAATTGAATCAATGAAATGCACGCGTAGGAAAAAATCTTAATTGTTTCTCATTCCCAGGGCAAGGCCAGAAAAGAAGTGACCTGTTATTGCCCGAGGTTATTTTATTCAGCACCCGTGTTCCGACGAAAAAAAGACGGATGGGGCAGGGGGTGGGGGGAGTACATTTTGGAACTGCAGTCGCATGCCACAGATTGTTCATAATTGCGGTGCACTGAGTGGTTGCTGTGTCACCAGCATGTGTAAAAAATCGCTAAGAAAGGCGGTTTGGGAGAGAGAGCTTCTACTCAACGTTTCCCATAGAAAGGGGTTTCTTTTGAAAATGAACTTCATTTCTCGTTCAATAAAAAGGGGTATCCAAAAATTTGTAAACACATTTCTCGCGCAAGTGTCTGTCTAGTTTTCGTTATATCATTGCAGTAACGTGCGATCTTGCTGTATATAATTTGGTGAAAAGGAATTTTTTAAAAATCAAATATTTCACAATCCACATTTTTTTATGACCAATATTTATATTTATTACCACACGCTAACCCTAGACAAAACACTTATGTTATAGAACCAACATGCGCACATTCAAAAGTGGCCCAGCTTTAGGATCGCTGGTTGTCAGCTGCCCCAGTAGCTCAGTCGGTTAGAGCGCGGTACTTATACAGCAGTATGCAGTCGCCTATGTGTGACTAACGCGCTCGGGTTATGCCGAGGTCGTGAGTTCGAGCCTCACCTGGGGCACATATTTTCTTTTAAAAACATAGTATATGGCCAACACTTCCTTTAAAATTAAATAAATAAATAGTAATAATTAATTACAATAAAATCGAACAGAAACAAGAATAAAAAAGGCTTTAGGATTGAAGCAAATGACTGAACCCCTCTTTTAAATTCTGTGAAAGCTTCATGTTTTATTCCCTTAAAAACCCTGCTTTCTGGTATCCTCCGTTCTGTCTTTGAGTTCGTAGTGCAGACTTGATTATTGGACTGAGAGACGGGGAACAATATTCTTGGTTGCCGGTGCCTCGGGCGGGGAGGGGGCCCGGGGGGGGGGGGCACTCACCTGCCAACTCGCTACCGTGCATGTCCATGACTTTTTCCCTAATTTTGAAATAATACCCCCTATTTAACCAGACGCCAAATGAAATTCCGAAATAGCCCCCATTTTGTTAAGGCACGTGGAATACTAAAAAACCTTCCACTTTTTAAAAAAAAATTGGCACTCCACCCGGACGGCGAGTGCCTTCAAAATCCCCAAAAGAGGGTGGAGTTTTGGTA
>CATKHT010000095.1:0-28569 GCA_949752745.1 Protula sp. h YS-2021 | reverse complement strand
TATAAAACTTAACATAGGAAGAAAAAATGCTTGCGACGCCTGGATAAAAAAGCCATAAATACCACCCTTCTGCCCCCCCCCTACGCCCCCTCCCCCCCCCCCCCCGCCTCACCGGCCTCTGGGAACCTCCTCTTTTTCCGACTGCGTCATGAAGGCGTGGGAACCTACCTCTTGTTCCGACTGCGTCATGAAGGCGTGGGAACCTACCTCTTGTTCCGACTGCGTCGTGAAGGTGTGGGAACCTACCTCTTGTTCCGACTGCGCCATGAAGGCGCGGGAACGTACCTCTTGTTCCGACTGCGTCATGAAGGCGTGGGAACCTACCTCTTGTTCCGACTGCGTCATGAAGGCGTGGGAACCTACCTCGTGTTCCGACTGCGTCATGAAGGCGTGGGAAAATACCTATTGTTCGACTGCGTCATGAAGGCGTGGGAACCTACCTCTTGTTCCGACTGCGTCATGAAGGCGTGGGAACCTACGTCGTGTTCCGACTGCGACATGAAGGCGTGGGAACCTACCTCGTGTTCCGACTGCGTCATGAAGGCGTGGGAACCTACCTCTTCTTCCGACTGCGTCATGAAGGCGTGGCAATACTGGAGTGTCGACTGACCCTTGGGCTCTCGCGCCAGGAACGAGAACTGGCGAGTGTCCGGATCGCACGTGGCGTACGATATCCTCTTGAGTGCATGCGCCATGTAAACACTCTGTAACCAGCACACACGTGGGCGTGAGAGTCTGGAGAAATGTCAGGTCCACCAAATTATCCTTCAGGACTTTCTGGTTTTATTTATTTATTTATTTATTTTGCTTTGCCCCACCCCACTTTCGGCTGACAACAGAACTGTAAAATCAATGAAAATTAATGATAATGTTTTTAATATACAGATTCCAATATAAAACAGGGAACTAGCCCCGTCCCCTTCTCACTCCCTCCCCCACCCCCACCCCCCCCCCCCCCCCACTCCCACGTCAACCCTTCGCGCTCCTGCGAACTCAACAACAACTTGAAAAAAATTCAAATAAACATTGCACAGTAAGAGTTGACAAATAAGAAGCTGATTTCAGATGGTGACACAGTTTGGATATGGTGGCTGCATACTTTAATCCCTGACAGCGATAATGATCCCGGGTATACGTTATAATTTATGTGCCAGGGACATGGTTAATCGATCATACCTCTCCCGTGTGGCTGCATACTTTAATCGCTGACAGCGATATGACCCCGGGTTATACGTTATAATTTATGTGCCATGGACATGGTTAATCGATCATACCTCTCCCGTGTGGCTGCATACTTTAATCCCAGACAGCGATATAACCCCGGGTTATACGTTATAATTTATGTGTCATGGACATGGTTAATCGATCATACCTCTCCGGTGTGGCTGCATACTTTAATCCCTGACAGCGATATGACCCCGGCTATACGTTATAATTTATGTGCCAGGGACATGGTTAATCGAACATACCTCTCCCGTGTGGCTGCATACTTTAATCCCTGACAGCGATATAACCCCGGGTTATACGTTATAATTTATGTGCCATGGACATGGTTAATCGATCATACCTCTCCGGTGTGGCTGCATACTTTAATCCCTGACAGCGATATAACCCCGGGTATACGTTATAATTTATGTGCCATGGACATGGTTAATCGATCATACCTCCCCCGTGTGGCTGCATACTTTAATCGCTGACAGCGATATGACCCCGGGTTTTCGTTATAATTTATGTGCCAGGGACATGGTTAATCGATCATACCTCTCCCGTGTGGCTGCATACTTTAATCCCTGACAGCGATATAACCCCGGGTTATACGTTATAATTTATGTGCCATGGACATGGTTAATCGATCATACCTCTCCCGTGTGGCTGCATACTTTAATCCCCGACAGCGATATGACCCCGGGTATACGTTATAATTTATGTGCCATGGACATGGTTAATCGATCATACCTCTCCCGTGTGGCTGCATACTTTAATCGCTGACAGCGAGATGACCCCGGGTTTTCGTTATAATTCATGTGTCATGGACATGGTTAATCGATCATACCTCTCCCGTGTGGCTGCATACTTTAATCGCTGACAGTGATATGACCCCGGGTTTTCGTTATAATTTATGTGCCGTGGACATGGTTAATCGATCATACCTCTCCCGTGTGGCTGCATACTTTAATCCCTGACAGCGATATGACCCCGGGTATACGTTATAATTTATGTGCCATGGACATTGTTAATCGATCATACCTCTCCCGTGTGGCTGCATACTTTAATCCCTGACAGCGATATAACCCCGGGTTATACGTTATAATTTATGTGTCATGGACATGGTTAATCGATCATACCTCTCCGGTGTGGCTGCATACTTTAATCGCTGACAGCGATATGACCCCGGGTATACGTTATAATTTATGTGCCATGGACATGGTTAATCGATCATACCTCTCCCGTGTGGCTGCATACTTTAATCGCTGACAGCGATATGACCCCGGGTATACGTTATAATTTATGTGCCATGGACATGGTTAATCGATCATACCTCTCCCGTGTGGCTGCATACTTTAATCGCTGACAGCGATATGACCCCGGGTATACGTTATAATTTATGTGCCATGGACATGGTTAATCGATCATACCTCTCCCGTGTGGCTGCATACTTTAATCGCTGACAGCGATATGACCCCGGGTATACGTTATAATTTATGTGCCATGGACATGGTTAATCGATCATACCTCTCCCGTGTGGCTGCATACTTTAATCGCTGACAGCGATATGACCCCGGGTATACGTTATAATTTATGTGCCATGGACATGGTTAATCGATCATACCTCTCCCGTGTGGCTGCATACTTTAATCGCTGACAGCGATATGACCCCGGGTATACGTTATAATTTATGTGCCATGGACATGGTTAATCGATCATACCTCTCCCGTGTGGCTGCATACTTTAATCGCTGACAGCGATATGACCCCGGGTATACGTTATAATTTATGTGCCATGGACATGGTTAATCGATCATACCTCTCCCGTGTGGCTGCATACTTTAATCGCTGACAGCGATATGACCCCGGGTATACGTTATAATTTATGTGCCATGGACATGGTTAATCGATCATACCTCTCCCGTGTGGCTGCATACTTTAATCCCTGACAGCGATATGACCAGTAACACAGGTTTTGACTTATTAGCATCCTACAAAATACAACAACATAGATTTCGCATCCTATAAATAATACCAGCAAATAAATAACACACAACAAAGTTATTTACAAAGTGATTTCCCTTGTAGTTCAAGACCTAATCAATCAAGCCATTAACCTGAAAGAAATGCTTGTTCAAATAGACAAACCATTATTTATTTTTTATATTTTTTCCCAGACCTCGACAATTTCCAAAAACATTTATCAGAAATCTTCACTGTGTTGAAAATATGCGGGGAAAAAGGCGTTTGTGTACAAACCGGGAGACGTTGGGATATTTTCATCTTGACATTTCTTAACAAATTGCCAATGCAAGCGCTTTCATTCGCTATTACATTTACGTAGAAGAACCACCCTACAGCCCCGCTCCCTCCCCCCCCCCCCACCCAACCCCCCACAAAAAGTGGTTAACTCTGGCAAGTCAACTTCCTCCTCGGCCCACTTTCCCACACCCAAATGAAAACCCACCTTAAACTGCGCTAGCTTTTGCTTGCAGTACTCCGTCCGCTTGGCTTGGTCCTCCCCGATCACTTGGAATGACCCGATGTACTACAAAACAAAAACACACACACAAAAAAAAATCACCCAATCAAACTTCAGCGATGAGAAGCAGACGATTTCTCGCCCGCGGGCGCGAAGAGCGAATCACACGGCGCTCCTACGCTCATTTATCTCCCTCCTCCCGGTGGCAGCACCTGCCCTAATGAGCGTCTTGTTCCCATTATCTTCGACAAGAAAAAATGTCTTGCTCTCTAGTCAAATCAAGCCAAGAGAAAAAAAATACTGAACGAAAGGTCGAATGTGTTGGCTACGGACAACCTTATGTTATATTTGAAATGCGTTTTTGTTTCTCCCTCTCTTCTCTTCTTTTTTTTTTTTTTTTTGGTAAAGTCAGGTAAAGCAGTCATTATTTTTGTATATATACTCGTACTTGTCAGCCCATAACCGGGGCTTTAAGGCAGGAGGGGGGAGAGAGAGGGGGGGGGGGCTATAGGATTGGATGTTGGCCATCAGTCCGTTTCCACCAGTCCGTTTCCTGTGATATTGAGATTACAGATGACCTACTATAATGGGCAGGTGCACATCATTTCTGTTTTGGCCTTTACCCAATGTCAAGGTCACACTGTGGGGGGGGGGGCATTCTGGCCCGGCTGGGGACCGTACCCCCATGGATGGGAGTCCCACATCCGCCCAACGGGAGACATTTCTTTCAATTTATAACAGTCCATTTCACCAAGACCTTCAACCAAAGTGACCCCAAAAAGTACCGTGACAATTCCCCATGTTTGATTGATCTCCGAAGCAAATTGATGAATTCGAACTCGCCAAATGTCCTACTTCTGGTTATGCTTTTTTTTTAAATTAAAAGTAGGTAAACCTTGCAAACGTCTTCTGGGCCCTGGAAATGGCATTTACACCATATTTTACTCCTGGCTTGTGCTATGAATACCAGAAACCTCACCCTGCCAGCGTCCTTGGACGTTGACGTTTCTGAATTTTTACTGTGATGTTTAGAGCAATCGGGATCTCGCGGGAGGGGGGGCAAAATCTCTGCATTCCAGGAAAATTCCGGGGGGATTCCGGTGTGGTTCGAACCGGAAACCCGATATTTTTCCGACTTTTTCCCGGTTTGGAGGGGGGGATAGGATGGGGGTTCTCGAACGATATTCCAACAGTGATGCTTGCTTTGTGCAAATTCTGATTTGCTTTTATCGAAATTTTAGTATTTTTGAAGCGTGAAAACTATTATCTAAATGCCGGTGATTGGCTACGAGATCTCGGTGGGATTGTTCATCTGGATACCGGTAGCATACCGTCGGGATGTTTTTTCACTTACCGTCATATAAAATATCCCACTCTGTGATTGTGTGTTTTTTATGTGATCATTCCGTAGTACATTCCGATTAATTTCCACAGCGTTTGAAAACGAATTCTGCCAAGGCTGAATATTCATACTAGAACAGTGAACCTGAGAGCCACCACCAACCTGACACATCGCAGTTATACACCTATCCGTTTCAAATTCCACTAATATTTTTGCACATTTCTGTACTCGTTATAAGGTACTGTCAAGCGTACACAAGTCAGCAAGCAGTACAGCCAAAAACCTTAATGAATTATCCCAGGCAGTTATAACACATTTATTCCATTTTACAAGTCAACTAACTAAGAATATTTTTCTATTGTACGAGTGCCAAGACAGAGAACAGTTTATTTCCTCCTGAGTCTCGGCACAGTAGTTAACACACACACACGAAAAAAAAAAAAAAAAAAAGAACATGCCAGTTTGAAAAGGCGACGTCTCGTAATTCCAGTCGTACATATCAATTGCCGATGTCGTCCTGGCAAAGGTCAGTGTTTTAAAACAAGCATGTCCAAGGACATGACCCAGCCGAGTTACCAAACAAGGAACGAGAGGGAAAACTCTGAAATGAATACTGTTAGGCCAAAAAAAAAAATGAAGTATGTAAAATGCACTTAATTCGAATTTGGAAGCTACCCGAAAAGGGATGTTGGAGAGGTTGGATTTTGACGATTCACGTATTTACCGACATTTACACAATTTTACAAAATTTTTAAAATTCCACCACTTCGGCATTTTTTTTTTTTTTTTTTTTTTTTTTTGTCATTTGCAAAAAAAGCCAGGTGGAGAAGCACCTAAGAAACTTTCGATTAAAATTTTATAACAATTTGAAAAAGACTGAGAGAAATGAATGGTTTGACAATTCAGTTATTTACCACCATTTATTCCAGTCTTTGCCAAACTTCAAAGCTCAGCCATTTCGGCATTTTTTGGCGAACCGCGAAAAAAAATAACAGGCTGGTAGCCGAACCCCTGGGGAACACCCCTGCCTAACATCTAAAGGACTGGTGTAAAACTGTAGGAGGAGTAGCATTTTAAAAATGGGTCAAAATTGGCACAAAAAGTGCCGCCATTTTGTCAGTTTTTCGTCCATCGTCAACAAAAGTAATAGCCAGATGGGTGACCACCCAGGGAACATTTCTGCAAATATCAAAACGACTGGAGCAAAACTGTAGAAGTAGCATTTTAAAAGAAAAAGTTTAACATACGTACATACGCACATACATTCATGCCCCCCCTCCCCCCCCCCCCCTGTAGTGATACGACTAAGTCGGACAACGTCGGCTGGGTTAAATAAAGGGCAACATGCGCCTCTTTGTTTCAACCAACATACTTTTTCATGAGTTTTTATCTTTTTATACACAAACATTCTGTAAGTGTCATTTGGGCTATGTCAAGTTTGGCCCATTCTCTGTTTTTTACTAACTTAATTAATAAATTTTGAACATTTGTCATTAAACTACTTTTTAGCATGCCTTGTCAAAAATATCGTTTTCGTACGTTTACAAGTCTACTTCACTGGGATAAGTCACCCGCTCCCCCCTCCCCCTTCCCCCCCCCCCCTACCCCCGATAATTATCGCCGTATATCTTATCGCTCTCGGTGCCGCTAGAACGGCAGATATCTCCCTGTTCGTGGTGTTGAGGAGATTAGCTTGATTTCCGTGCAGTGTTGGAGTCCATCCCACATTGATCTGTGGCCAAGCCTTTACATACCGTGGGCGTGTAAAGAAATCACTTGTATTTTGAGCAGGTGAACTTTGCACGGTTTTACTAGTCAAATTAATCCCGAAGAGAGAAAAAAAACGCTCCTACACTGGGTTGTAATAAGTTCACCGTTGCTGAATAAATAACTTTTTTTCCTGGGCATGTCATACATTTTGAACAAAGTCAGACTTCATCGAAACAGAAGCACATTTAATCTTTGAAATGATTAATAGGTACATTACTACCCAAGTGGCATGAATCACACATTTTAAGCTTATGTCATACAAATATATGCATTAAGCATTTTTGAAGAAAAAAATCAGTGCTATTTAGAAAACTGAAGCGTTTTTTCCATTCTCAAAAAAGGGCCACCCATTATAAAATGACAGGCCATTTCTCAAAAAGTGTCAAAAATGTATATACTAGGGTCTTTTATAGTGTCTATAGTGTCTTTATCACGCGTAACCTAAAGAGGGACCTCATCCCTTCTGCCCCACCCTTCTCCACCCCCACCCCCACCCACCCGGTATTTTATTATCTACAGCAGACACAGACCTCGACAGTGTCCCATATCATAGGTTCTACCCCCCCCCCCTCCCGCTCCCACAAGAGACACAGCCCATCACAGTGCCCCACATCACAGGTTCTACCCCCGCCCCCCCCTCCCGCTCCCACAGGCGACACAGCCTATCACAGTGCCCCACATCACAGGTTCTACCCCCGCCCCCCTCCCGCTCCCACAGGAGACACAGCCCATCACAGTGCTCCATATCACAGGTTCTACACCCTTCCCCCACCCCAACCCACAGAAGACAGCCCATTGCAGAGTCCTATATCACAAGTTCTGCTTTCACGATCCCCTCTCCCTCCCCCATCCCCCCTCCCTCCCCCCTTTAATATATCATCATTGCGAGAAGACGCCGCCACGGAATTCTATGCGGGATTTTCTCATCAAAGTCTATGATCTAACCACCAGACACCTTGAAACTTTACCTCCCACTGTCTTATCGATTACAGAAACGTCTATAGACTACAAGATGTAAACTTTTCTCTATGACGTCATTTGCTGACACTCAGCAAGAATGTTTCGACACAAATTGTGCAGTGTTAAACAAACTTGTTACAACTAGAGCGATGTGCATAGCCCACATATTCCCCACAGGCCCCCAATCAGTTAAACACGGCCATCAATAGTCAATCAAGAGCTGAAATTTTCCAAGTCCAGCTGTTCCATTTTCCTTGGACGAACCTGGCCCATTTACAATACCGTTCTGTGTTTGTTCCCACAGAAGCTACATACCAAGTTTCATTAAAATCCTTGCAGGAGTTTTTAAGTCATCGTGTAAATAAGCTCTTGATGACAGACTGACCAACAGACCGACACGCGGTCAATCGCATACATTCCCTGTGGGGAATAAATAAAAAGGGGATATATTACAGATCATAACAGGTGACAGACCAGTGGCCTTCAGCCAGTGAACTTTGGCCAGCGGCCTACAGCCAGTGACCTCCGATAAATGACCTCTAGCCAGTGACCTTAAGCGAGTGACCTCCACCCAATGACCTCCGACAAGTTACCTTTCAACCAATAACCTCTGGCAAGTGACCTCTGGTCAGTAACCTCAGCCAGTGAGCTCTGGCAAGTGACCTTCAGACAGTGACCTCCACCCAGTGACCCTTCAGCCAGTGACCTCCACCCAGTGACCCTTCAGTCAGTGACCTCCACCCAGTGACCCTTCAGCCAGTGACCTCCAGCCAGTGACCTCAACCCAGTGACCCTTCTCCTTCTGATCTCTCATTCTCTCTATACAATCAGCCGCAACAACACAATAACGAAAACAACAAATAACGTCATCAATTGCTGCACCATTCCATATAAAATCGTGGTACTATTCTCAACACATAAATCATGTTGAGACACAGATATTATTTAATAGCCTTCCTTTGGCGTCTGGTTGCATTCACAATCAAGCGCCTGGCAACGACAACGAGAGGGCTTCATTGCGCATTCATTGCCTGTCGCCTTTTTTTCCGGTCCCTTTTTTTAAACTTGGTGCCAAATGTGTCTTTCATTTTATTTTATTTTATTCAACAGGCGGTTTTTCATTTTTCAAGCCCGGCCTGCGGTTATTGCTGTGTGGATGTAAACCTCGTTCAACAAAATACAGCCCTGCCTTTTTTTTTACTCAATTATTCTTTTTCGCTCGTGTCTTTTCATCGACCCGTTCGTTATTTAATTGCTCGCGTTGAAATCCTTAGTATTAATTCTATGAGTTTCCCGTAAGGGATGTATCAAATTATGTAAGGTTTCGGAAAATCCTTGTGCCCACACCCCCACCCCCCCCCCCCCCCTCAACAGAGAAAAAGTAAAGAATTGTGCTGCAGTGACCTCTAGCCAGTATTTTCTTCCCTTCTCCCTCCCCATTGTCAGGCGCCAGGTATTCGTAAGAGGACCCTTACAACTTACACTGTAAAGCCGTCCCCCCCCCCCCCTACTACCCCCCCCCCCCCACACACACACACACAACACACAGCCGAGAAAAAACACGTCAAAATCTAAACTATATATCTTTGGTGCAGCCATCTTGTTTTCATCCCCGGGTCTGACCACGCTCCTTATCTGAGTGCGAACGGCATGGAATACAGATACGGCTTTTTTTTCACTCAGCAGACCCAATGGGGATTTTGCGAAAATAATACTCATTGAAGAATGGAACTATTTTTAAATCCATCCGCTCTGTGTTTATACATAATAGACAGATTTTCTCAGAGGTCATCTGTTTTATAACAACGCGTTTTCCGAGAACCGTATCTTATCTTAGCTTTTTTTCCCTGTACCTACCATTTGGAAGGATATTTTAGATAAAATAACTCAATTCTTATGATATATATATTTCTGCAGAGCTTGGGTATACATCTCAAAAATTCTTATTGTCTGAAGTTCTGGCAAATCGCGTTAGGAACGACGACATCCCCCCCGCCCCCTCCCCCATCCCCTCCAGGAGCGTATCCCCATTTCGGAGATAAACATACTCCATTCTCCTGAATGATAAGCCCCTCGTTCGATCGCGGCATATGAAAAATCTCAAGCCAAAAAAAAAAAAAAAAAACAAATCCAACATTCTGTGGATGCACCAGATGAGAGTTGATAAATTATTTACCATATGTTACGTTCAACACACAAGTTACAACTGCTCATCGGGACCCTCTTTTTGGCCACTTGCGTTACTCGTCCACTCACCTCGCTTTTGACTATGCTCTCCCATTCACACTCTGCCCACACAGCGCTCGGATGCAAGTTTTTGTCCCAATCTCTGTACAAATACTCAAAGAAATTATCCTCAAACGGCGTGCCAAAATAATCGCTGTGTCTGTGGCGTAATTTAATGTCAAGGTCACGAGCACGTCTCGCGTGTGCGTCACAGTGACGCATGATGACGTCACTGTCCGAGCAGCGATGGCGTCGCCGTTCGCTGTGACCGCGCAGCGTGACGTCAGTGTCGGTCCACCGGCGGGCGACCGGCGCCGGGAGGAGAGGGCGGCTGTGGCCGGAAGTGACGTGGGCGGGACGTCGGCTCAGGTAGTGGATGTCGTCCCAGGACCTGCCTCCCTTCCGTCCGAGCACGCCCATCTTGATGACGTGTCGAGAACGAAGCGAATGCGTCTCGTGCGGCTGGTCACACGTACTCACGACTGTCCCACCGACAGCCACCATTGTTACGTCACTTTTAGCAGTACAACGCCGCTCCGTGGCACCCTCCTCCGAATGCATATACATCTCCAGTAGGTCACTCGTATAGAACACATCCGTGTCTTGTCGATACTGCGCCATTTCTAACTCGGTGCTGACGCCAAACAGCGGTTGTGTGAGATCGGCAACTATCCATGGACTACCCGCGGCATCCCACTGATCCGTCCACTCATATTCACCCTCCTCTCCGTAGCTATCCCATAACATTCTCCCTCTCTCTAAATATTCAGGCCAGTTTAGGCGGTTCTGAATGTCATAAGATATTCATTGCATATGGCGCTTGTTCAGTACATGCACTCTGTCCCTCAGCTATTGTTCTCGATGCTTGCTCGGTAGTCATTACAACAAAACTCATACAACTCTTCACTCGTTTTCCTATTACATGATTTGCATATATTATTTTTATTTTATGGATTTACGATTTGTTTATTTATTTTTACTTATTTCTTTTTGTCTACAACAGACTTGCTATAATTTGTTCTGCTCATAAACGTCTGAACACAATAAGTAAACTGTTGCAACTTTTTTTTCTGTCGTTTAGGATCGCAATCTGTAGATATATGCGCCTGCAATCCCAAAGAGTCCATGATACACAGTACAGGGCGACAAAAAAAAAAAAAAAAAAAAAAAAAAAAAAGAAGCCCGGCAAGCAACAGTGAACTGGAGCCTTAGCAATCATTACTTATCACATTTGTCTGCGGAAAAGGGGACCAATAACAGCAGAGAAAGCACTTAAACTAATCACAAATATCACATTTCTCCTCTCCGCCATACATCTTTGCATCTTGTTTCACTCTAATCCCGCAAATTTAATAAAGTATAATAATGCAATCAGTGTCATTTTAGTGTGAAACTATTTTTGTGAAAATAAATTAGTCTGTTGACACCGTTTCAGTATCGAAACAGGTTTCTCTGAATTTTCATACGTACGACAAAAATTTAAATATTCCCCTTCGGAATGAAAAAATTTATTATTATTATTATTATTATTATTATTATTATTATTATTATTATTATTATTAAATAATCTCCTCAAACACTTCTCCGAATATGTCTTAGGAAAAGATTAATGAAAATTTGCATTTTGACTTTTATGTCTTAAAACCACATAAAAACCACAAGCAATCATTTGTCAAGGGCAAGGTCACCAGGACAGTTCCGGACATGATTGGTGGAAATGTACACAAGATTTACAAAATGTTTCATGCTTTCAGCTCACCTCTGTGGTGCAGTGGTTTAGACGCCAGTTTGGCAAGCAAAGGATGCCAAGTTGGAATCGGGCTTGACCACATTTGATACGACGCTACACATTCACTAACCCTTCACGCCTACTGGACGCCATTCTGACAACGGATTGAGCATCAGCGAGGATTTGTAAAGGAGAAAACGCGCTAAAACTACATCTTGCCACCGGGGGAGGGGGTGGGAGCAGGGGGATGGGGGGAGACGGGAGGTGTGTGGGAGGGAGGGGTATGGGAGGGAGGGGCAGGGGTATGGGAGGGAGGGGGAGGGGATGGGGGTCTGGGAGGGAGGGCGGACGTGTCTAGTTCTGAGCGTACGTCGGTGTTGAAGTCAGTGGATTATATTACTGATTGTATTTGAAGGGACGAGACAAATAGCACTCGGCACAGTGTCCGAAAAAACAGATCATTTTTTTGCACAAACTGTGTTAACCATTTTTCCCGGTGTATCAAAAATCACCCATTTTAACCGATTACATTATCCGCTCTTTTGATTACTTTTTTGCTGCTCTTTTGATACCTTTTTCCCCCACAGTTTGTTCCGTTCTTTTGCGTCCTAGCCCAGTCTACGCACCCATATCTTTGCCTGTCACTCACTTCCCCAACCGTTTTTAATTGGTCAAATAATTAGTACTTAATAGGCCAGGCGCAAGCAATTTTTGACAGGCAAAAATGCTTTCCTTGCCTCGAATACCAACCCAGTTGTCCAAATATTACTTCAATTACCAACTTGTTAATCAACAGCTGATTGTTTGTTTGTATTTGGAAATACTATGACAGTTTCGTCCTATTTTTACTTCTGGATATAATTACACAGTCAGCCATTGATATTTACGAAGCTCAATCTTGATCATTTTTTCAGCAGTTTGTTTTCATTTTCAGTGCGAAGTTATTGCTACGATCCGTGCGTCATGAGGGTACGACTGGCGCACGGCGCTCACGACCCGTGCGCCATGAGGGTACGACTGTCGAAGGCGCTCACGATCCGTGCGCCATGAGGGTACGACTGGCGCACGGCGCTCACGACCCGTGCGCCATGAGGGTACGACTGGCGCATGGCGCTCACGACCCGTGGCCCATGAGGGTACGACTGGCGCACGGCGCTCACGATCCGTGGGCAATGAGGGTACGACTGGCGCACGGCGTTCACGATCCGTGGGCCATGACGGTACGACTGGCGCACGGCGCTCACGACCCGTGCGTCATGAGGGTACGACTGGCGCACGGCGCTCACGACCCGTGCGCCATGAGGGTACGACTGGCGCATGGCGCTCACGACCCGTGGGCCATGAGGGTACGACTGGCGCACGGCGCTCACGATCCGTGCACCATGAGGGTACGACTGGCGCGCGATTTCTAGAATCGTCCCTGCATTCTACACGCAGTGAGCTGAAACGAATAGGGCTCACCCCTTGCTGGCTCAAATGAATTGATCTAAGTCGATATGACGATAAATGTCAAATATCGTGTATCTCTTTGCTCTTTTCTTTCCCTTCATCCTCAATATAAAGCTGGATCCAGATCCAGAATATCTTATTTTATCTGTTAAAACTAACTTTCGATAAATTTGATTCAATTTAGGTACTTCCGGAGGGTTAGGTACGATGGATTAGAGGGATTTGGTAATTACAGCAACAACATCAATCACATAGTCCCTCGGATTTTTTTTTTTTTTTTTTTTGGAAATCATTGGATTTGTCGAGATAAATCAGAAATCAGTCTTTCGTTCGGCGTCTTTTATAACTCCTCAGTCTGTACATTGACAAGATGTCCAATTGTCGGCTCGAGAATTGAAACATGCAGTCAACGTAACGCTAACCGTTCTCGTAAACAGAAAAACACTGTGCACTGATGTCAAGTTGTCGGGTCGGCCCCTGAAATATGCAGTCAAAGTAACCTTAATCGATCCGCAAAAAAAGACCAAAAAAAAAAAAAAACAAACAAACAAACAGAAAAACAACACTTTCTTCAGCGTCATGCAAAAGAAAAGTTTTGCATGAATATCATAAATAAGCCGGCGGTGTTCAGTTTCTGTCGTTGTGAAATGGCAGAGAGATGCCGGACTGAGATGCTGGGTTGAGATGCAGGTCTTCTGATAGTGCGCTTCCGTGTAATGAGCCGAAGAGGAAATTAGCTGATAAAGTTAAGTGCTACAGACTTGACATATGTCATAAATTCATAACAACGCGACACCGCATCACTCCGTCATCCTCGTCCTCCCCCCCCCCCCACCCCCCCCCGCCCCTCCCCCCCCCCACCCCTCCACGCTCCCCTGCTGAACCCCGCAGAATGTGGCTATCAGCTGGGTTGGGTGGGGAAAGCGGCAACGGAAATGAGCCATGACGCCGACACGGGCAGGGAAGCAGGGCAGGGGGGGTTGCGTTAGTTGGGGGGGGGGGTGGGGAGGGGGGCTGTCAGTATTTTAAGTTATAAGTATTATTCGTAGGATTTAAAGAACATTCGCTGATTACATTAAACGCCAGCTTTTCATATTGCTTGATACACAGTCCAATATCGTGAATTCTTCCCCCTTCCCCCCTCTCCCCAAAACCAAATGTGATTCACAATAATTATTCCGGCTTTCTTCAATCAATAGCTTACACAACGACTGAAACTTTTTGTCAATACTTCCTAAGTCTCACATAAACTAGGCCCTAGAAATGTCCAAAGTTCGTTAAATGAGAACTCGTGTATGCAGTGTCTGCGTCGTAATATCTCAGGCACGCACAGGGCATACACAGCAAGTCATCGATAAATCGAACCTCGCGGCACACAAGCTGAATATTCGAGGACAAACCCTACAAAAAAGTATTACTGAGACCTATAAAATATGGAACGGCCAAGAAAGCAGGGTTGAGATTTCGCGGTCGCCCGGTCGCCCGTGACGACCAACTTTTGGCTCGGGCGACCAACTTTTTCGAGTTGGTCGCCCGAGTGGCGACTAACTTTTTTTCTGAGTATTTTCAGGTAAAGTTTGCAAAAATTGCCCTGGGCGACTAACTTTTGTGCAGGGCGACTAACTTTTTAAAGTTGGTCGCCCCGAGGGCGACCAGAAAATTTTACGAAGCCTCAACCCTGAGAAAGGGGTGCAGCATTTCGAATTCTATCAAAACTTCCAGTTGGCGAGGTTCGATTCATCAAACAGGATCATATTACGCCAAAAAAATGAAAAGAATATTCACCATCCTGATACTATTTCCTGGGATGCACTGAGCACTGTACAAATCTGATACCACACTTCCATTAAACCGTCTAAAAGTAAATGACTCAACCGACTATAATTACAGCAAACACCAGTCCCTCCCCCCCCCCCCCCCCCCCCCGTCAAACTGATCAATGCTGTCCTAAGATAAGATAGACGGCGTCACTGTAAAGAAATATCTAGGAAAGGTCATACCGCTAACCAACTTCTATTCTGTCTCTTGTAAACTTAGAATTAGCTTGATTATATCACCACTGTTCTTTTTTTTTTTTCTTTCTTTCTCAATCGATTGCAATAATGAAAACTCCACTTTCAACAACACTTGAACAGAATTAGGAAATATTTATATAAATTTCTCTCTGATCTAAAGACTGAAACCGAAATTTTGTTAATGTTGCCTTCACTCAGATGCTTTCGGAATAATAAAGATGTCTTTGCACTTTGACCTCGTTTCAGAAAAAAAGCCAGTGTTATTTAAAGTATCTTATTTCGAAAAACACACCAGTTATCCTTGACCTTGCCCCCCTTTACGTAGGAATCGTTCCTCCATTTAAGCCATTTTTTTTACCACAAATTACGTCAGTGACGCAACCAATCAGCTGCAAGGGATCATCCCTTGCAACGAAGCCGTTTGGGGTAGTGATGAAATTTTACCACTCTTTATCAACAAAACAAATTGTGCAATCGTAGCGAATTGCAATTAAATTGACACTGAATTGTTGGCTTGTTAGCTTTCTAATGATGAACTGCAATTAGCTACTGTAAGAGTAACAGTGTCACAGTAGAATTTGAACAAACGTTAAGAAAAAGTAAAATGTCCCTATTATTTTTTTTTCTTAAAACTGAACGGCAGTTTTAAAATGGCACATTCGCCGTCCCAAAACGGCCCCTCGCTGACTCAAAACGGCCAGGCCATTTTGGGACCAGCATCAGTCCCAAAACGGCGCCGGTCCCAAAACGGCGCGTAACACTAGTCCGTTCAATTAATAAAGCCGTTGAGTCATCATAACCAAGCAGATGTACCTTATAAGCCGCATACATGCTGCGCCATAAGCTCTCTACCAGGGGTGGCAAAAATTCAGAAGCCTCGGTGTTGAGAAAGCTTTGAAACTAGCATTTTGCTATAGATCTTTGAATCACTGAATCAGAGAAAAAATGAACTGACAAATGGAGACATGGACAAATTTGGTTAAAGTGACACTGGATATTTGATTTTCGATTTTAATTTTTAGTTTTAGAGTGTACCCTCGAACTGGCGCTTTGCACCAGAATATCACTTTTGATTGACTCATGTACATAACCTTGTAGAAACCACCAATAAAAGCGTGTTTTAAGGTCAAGTATGTCCTTTCTCTCGTGATGATTTAAATAAAAAAAATCGACTTAAATAAAAAAATAAAAAAATCATGATTTAAAAAAAAAATCTTGATTTTTACCAGCCCAGCTTTTTACCACATTACGTTCCAGTTGAATACGGAACTTTTGCGCAACTGTGATTTGGCTAAAAGAACTAGGGCTGCAATGAGTATGCGAGTACTCGGGAGCGAGTAGAGTCTTACAATTACTCGAGTAACTGTTAGTACTCATTGTACTCCTGAGTAATTATTGATTAATTTAGTTGAATAAATACTGCATATTTTTACTGTCGATATTACTTTCGGAACCGGTTTACACGCATGGATCTGTCCTGTCTGCATCAGCAATGCCCCTATGGGTCGGGGATGTAGAATAAGCCCACTGCCGTCTGATTCGTGCATGTCGTAAAAGGCGACAAATCGAATCGTCTTTCCTTTTCTTTTCCCCTACTTTTGCTTTCCTTTATTCCCCAGTTTCTTCTTTAGCAGCTTAAATGATCCTTTATTTCTTTCTACATACACATATTATTACCACATACTTTCCACTTGCCAATTTCTTTCATACAGTGATATGTTACAAAGTCTCTTTGTTCTAGCAGTATTTTCAGACCTGTCAAATGAGCAACTGATTCTGTTGCTAAAATGTTTACACGACCGTTCCACTTATTTATATATTTTATTTTTTACTTCAGACTCTGGTTCCATATTAGTTAACAATTTCACTTCTTCATTACAGAGCAGAGGTTACAATACCATTTCCCTTTGAGCTGATCATTACGATTAGTTTAAATTATGATTAGATACTGGCCTGTATATTATATATATATATGATTTCTCATACATACATTTGCGTCAATTTTACAGGTAGGCAGGGCACAAGCAAACAAATTTTATGGGAGATGTTTTCGTTGCAGTGACTTCCGCTGTTATTAGCGGATGGCGGCGTTGGTGGTTTCGCTGTATGGACCAAGGTTGGATGTTTTAAAAAAATGATAACATGCAACTTTTCGTCATATAATAGTCAATACATTATCTGAAAGTTTTATTCAAACCTGACTTTTCAGTAAAAAGATATAAAAAAATACTGAGTCAAAACTTGGCAACTACAGTAACTAGGAATAACAAACAACAGTCCACCCTAAGTTCTGAGTATTCTTGTGGTGCAAAAAAATAAATCATTAAATTATTATCATTTTTAAGAAACGACAAGTAAGGTCATGTTCTGTGTTAAATATTCATAGAATCCTTGCTAAAATATTTAAAACAGTCATATTTATTATTTTATTTCTGGGCTTGTAGGAATTCTACCTGATATACACAGTACTTTCTGGTAACTGTAAGCGATCGTCATTACTCGCCACCAAGTACTCTCTTCCGAGGAGAGCAATGTTTGCAGATTACTCGAGTAATAATTTACTACTCGTTACAGGCCTAAAAAGAACGAGTTTGTTCACCTCTGATGAAGTGCGAACGATATGACGACGACGAGAGAGAGGAGATGGAATTGGTAGAATATGTCGCAATTGGTAGCAAAAATGTGTATTCTAACTATACTTAATAAGCCAAAAAGTCATTTACCAATCCTTACAATACAAATATTTGTTTGTTTTGCAGTACTTAAAAAATAAAAATTGTTTTTAACCACGGAAGGTGTTCTTTTTCATTTCACCAATTTGGATCTACTGAGTGCATTCGTTCTGTCCCCCCCCCCCCCCCCCCCCCCCTCCCTCGTATATGTCTAATCACACTTTGGGTTTCGAATAAAATTGATTAGAATTTTGCGTTTCGACTGCAAGGGAGCCGTTTAAAAATGAAAGAAATAATAGAAGAAATATCGCAAAAAAAAACAGCTTATACTCGAAACAGAAAAGAAATTGAAATCTAACACTGTTTGTTAAAACCTTTTATAAAGCATGTTTGTTTAAAAACACGAGTGCTCTTTGGTGTACGAGGAGAAAAATTTGACATGTAGGCGAAATCTCTACACGCCAATTCGCACTTTAGACTTTTGCCGAAAAGTTTTTGCGTTTCGGCTGAATTCAGGTGGGATAAGGATATAAGGAAATGATAGGAAAAAAAACGGCAAAAATCAACAAAATTCCATTTTACCAGAAACACATTCACATGTTGATAATAAAAGGGACTGAATAACATGTAAAATAGTTTTAAAAGATCATATGATGGCTTTATAAATTTGAAAGTGTGCATGTTGAAAGAAAATTAGATTTTGATGTTTTTCCCTTATCATTTCTTTATAACTTAACCCCCAATATTTTCAGTCGAAACAACATCTCCACCGGAAACATCCGAAAGTGCGAATTGGCTTATTCTTTCACTGCTTTACCAGGTTTTTACTGAAAACGCAGTATTTTTGCGCATGTCATTCAGAACGCCCAAAGTGTGATTTGGTTTGCATTAATAGCTTACTTCTGCTGCCCGCACTGCGTCGTTGAGGTCTTCGGAGCTTTTTTTAGCATATGCTCCGGGTTCGCACTGGCTTGAATTAGACTCTTTTTTATCCCTCAGAACTATTCTTTGAGGACTTATGTGTGATCCATCAGGCAAAAATTCTAGTTCCTTTGAAAAAGATTTCTCTTTATCTACATCCCGAGATGCCTGAAACCTTCGCTGAGCTTTCTGGTGCTGATGCCGATGTTTTCCAAACAAACCATCCACTGTGTCAGATGCCATTTGATCGTTTTGGACACTGTCATACAAACACAATAATTGCTTAAGATAAAAAAGGCCTGTGATTTACAACTTAGTAAAGATCAATTTCTTCCCTTGTGGTTTATCGCTATATTCATCGATAAATGAATCCAAAACTAAAATAAAAACAAAAGAAAAAAATTGCTATTGGCTATGTGTCGAGCGGGCTCATTAAAAATAACTTCGAAGTGAGTAGACGTTGTTGTCCAACAGCCAACCTCTACGATGGTTCGGTCCGTTGTGGATAACATCTGTTTACTCCTCACACCCACAGGGAATTTCGCGAAAATAATCCCATTAATTTAATTTGTGCCTGTAGACACTCTAAATGGCACAAAATTTTGCGTGTCAGATTCAAATTTCACGAATCGATTACATGAGGATGGCCGGTCTACTCATAAAAATGAAGAGCTGCTTTTCAAAATATCCATCCGCTCTGTATTTACACATAACAGATAAATCTTTGAGAGGTCACCTGTTTTATAACAACGATAGGTAGGCTGTCATTTGTGGTATTGTTATGAAACAGCTGAGCTCTGATGGGATCACTCTGTTGTGTATTAAACAGAGTGGATAAATATTTTTAAAAGGTAGTTGCTCTCTTTTATAAACATTATTTTCGAGGAATTCACACTGGTATCAGACACAACCGCTGTAGAGACTGATTGTTGATTATATGTAAAAAAAAATTGTTCCTCTCTTGTATGAGCAGTATTTTCGTGGAATTTCCAGTGGGTTGGCGGGTTTAGAAGGTGTTATGCATATCAGACCGAACCACCGAGAAGGTTGGCTATTGAGGAACAACGTAAATATGGTTTAAAATGAAGTAAAATAACTCAAAAAGTGGATAACTAATATCGTAGTTGTTTGCTTAAGACTGAGAACCAAAGAATAACAAACCGAAACAATTCTTTAAAATGCGAAGTAAGAAAAAAATATATACTAACTCGATATGTGCCTGAGTTGTTTTCAACGAAACATTATAATGTACATTAATCTACACACTATTATACCTCTTATACCGTTAACTGTCTGCTATTGTCTATCTGGATACAACTAGGAGATTCAATACCGCAAGGCAAGTGACCGAGCCTGCGCCGACAGTTGAGTAGGCTCCCACTTTCGGGAAACACCAAAGTTCAATTGAATAAAGAGCGGCAACTCGCGTGTTGCTTCTCAACAACTTTCCTAACCTAATTAGGTCGCACATGCTACGAGAAAATTATTGCATAAATGGACAAACGAAGACAAACATGAGTGACATTAAAGAAAACGGAATGAACAGTCATTTCCTGAGAAAGTAAAAATAATCAAAACGAGCGTTGGGCGCTGTAGGATAGAAAGTCATTGTCCCTAATATATGAGCTTCACTGCATTACAAGAACCATGTTGTGCTTGCGAGTTCAGTGGCGTCTTTATATAGAGACAATGGTGTATAATTCATATCTGATGCTCGTCAGAAACTTCTCCAGCTGTACTAAATTGTTCACAGACTATTAGATGTGGTAGAATGCATGGTCTACTCGCTGAAATTTACTCTGAAATCTACTCAGTCCAAATGCGCACTGCTTAATGCATGAGGATTTAGTGAAATTGCTACTGATGTACCATCTAATAAAATCTTTACGACGAAGGACACCCCTGTTATATTATGTCCGGGACCCGAAGTCAAAACACCACTGGCTATATATCCCAAGGATACCGTGTGGTGAAACATGAACATCAGAGATTCAATAATAAACAAAACATACAGCGTGTTTGAGAAGGTTTCTACACATTTTTACCACAAGATACACGCTAGATTTGGAACATTTAGATTCAAAGTGCCAACATCATATACTGATCTAGTCATCTATGGAAATTACAAAACCGATGGTTGAACCCAGCATAGTTATCGACAAACCTGTTTTAATTTTCGTCTCAAATCTATAAATATTCAGATCTTCCTCACACATTTCCCTTATCACTTCCCCTGAAAAACCAAAACCCGAAACCCTTAGTGTTGCAATCACAAGGTCGGAATCACTCTAAAAGGTATGGGCTGGATGACTTATTGTATTGGCTTTTTTTTGATAGTTCGTTTCTTTATTAAGTATTTTAATACAATCTCCATTAGCGGCTAGACAAAAGTAAACAAATTAAAGCAAAGGTATAAATGCTTAAAGTTTTTTTTTAGTAAATGGAAGACAATCAGTAGCAATTACCCGTGATTTTGGCAAGGTATTTAACAAGGTATTATATGATCGCCTTAACGATAAACGCAACTGTTATGCTATCCCAGGATACACCCACAAATGCATCAAGTTTATTTTATTTAATTTCAACAAGAGGTGTTGGTACAGAAGCCTTGTTAGCAGGGTTGGGTTTTGGACAAGTTGTTAGGTTCGGTAGGAACGGTCTTTTCCCTCTTTCAGCTGTATTCTTGATCTTTATCAAACACATGAGTTCAGTTCTCAATATAAATTTTGCTCGACGTCTGTATTTTATTTCGTAAGATCATGTCCTTTCAAGCCTCTGTAAATATTACAGCATGATCTTGGGACTGCCCAGGGTTGAGGGAATTGAAGTAACAATTGTTTTGTTCTTAACATTATCTATAAATATCACCCATTATTAAATAAACAATCGTTGAAATATTCCCAGCTACAAGCATCAGACAACTAACTTTGCTTTGATCACCAAGAAAGGAATTTATTGTATTTTTTGTAATCATAAATATTGAATAATTTTTCACATACAAAGATCGTCTCGAGACAGTCAGTAAGTATAGTTAATAGAATTCTGATTGCCAACGAACAGCTAATAACTTTCTAAGGTTGACACATATTGATAAAGTAATGGAAAAGATCAGAAACTTCTGCCATCCGCAAAGAAAATACAAAAGCATCTAATATTGCAACTAAACTGAAACGCGTCGGTCGTTAGCTTGTAACAACCCAATATGGACTTCAGGTATCGTTCCACATACAGTAAAAGGACACTACATTGGAAGTTGTGGATTTGTTAGTTTACCAACCGCTTCATTCTTTCTCTACTGAAATACTGTCTGATATTAAAAGAGGGAATTTATATAACATCGATTGCCTATGATTCGGCCGGCAACACTTTACATAAATGAAGACACCCACTTATTTCAGCTTCTAAGAACATGATACTTTCAGCTGTGTTCAATCAAGAGGAATTTCCTCCGCTAATCTGTCCTTTTCTCCTTTCCTAAGAAATTTCGCTCTATCATGCATTTGCCCAACGTTTGCCAATTGGTTCAGATAAATATAACAATAAGCACTAATTGCTTTCTAGTCGGTTATTTTGTGTTTGTGATACGTTTGATACATTTTTAAAACTATTGGTGTTCAATCTCGATGTTTTGGCCTTTGTGACAATCTTACCAGTGGCTAATCTAACAAACTATTTAACACAACAAATCATTGTTTTATTTTGATGAGAAACCCATTTTCATTGTTATGAGGACTTTCAAAGGAATATTAATTTTACCTTCTTCATGCATTCAGACGAATGTGTCTTAAGTGAAACTTAAATAAACGGAGTTTGAAGCCCAAGGCTTGATTAACTGAATGATTTTTGTTTATTATCTTCTACATGCGGTATAGTTTACCGAAAAGCAATGAAAAAGTTTGAATTGAACCCATTTAATACTGAATTTCTATTCCATCAACATTAAACATTTTAGTAAATACAATGATGTACAAAGCCTAGTACATTATGGCCTAGTATTAAATATCCTAGAAATTTCCTAGCAAATGATTGTATTGTCATATTTTGTAAAAATGGTAAAAATTACTTATATTATATAACTGATGAATACTCCATAACTGATTTGTCTATTTTGCATTAGGTAACACGCATTGTTTGGTGTAAACATAATAACAACCAAAAAGTTGACATACCGATTTTAAAAACATTTATTATAGTGACAGATCACGAACTTTGTAAGAAGTTCGGGAATGAGTGGACGATCAGGGCCTGTGAAATGTCATAATTACAAAGCATACCAGGAATTCTGTGCTTTAAAGAGGACTGGGCATGAATATGTATGCGAAAGGTATCCTGAAAGAGGTCTAAAAGTATACAAAACAGCTTCTCCATCCTTTTGACTTTTAATATACATAAATGAGAATTAAATCAAGGGTAATCAAAATATCTACAATAAATGAGATCTTGGTTGACCTAAACAAGAAGATTACCCCTTAGGTTTAAGTTTAATAGCAGAAATGCAAACTCCATTGATGTTTTCTATTTCAAGTGCTTGACATGAGTTCCAAGAAAAAAAGCAATTTGCATGCGGTACAGCTGGGATGAGCATTTCAAATGGTAGCGAAAAATACGCAGACAGTATTGTTATGTCAGTTGTGAGTTGACGAATATGAAAATTTTGAAAAAAATAACAGTGAAACAAAAGCAGAGTAATCATTTAGTCCATTATCGATTATACTCATACAACAGCAAGCTTAATTGTCATTATTATTTCAATTTTTTTACAATGTTACATTATTATAAAATTTAAAAAAAAAACAAATAACACAACTTGTGCCACGTCTCAAGATTAAAACATTATTGTAATGCAGTACCAAGCAAGTTGTTATAGAAAACATCGATACATAACTATTTTACTTTTGCATTTTTTTAGGTTTAAATAAATCTGAAAGAAATATTTACCATCAAGAGCATTTAAGGCGGTGTTAAAGAAGTCAAAGAACGAAAAAGAGTTAAATTTTGGACGGTGCAACGTCCTTCAACCCAATGATGTTTTCAATATTCCAGTTGGGTTAGTATTCCCGAGAGGAAAGAACACATCAGACATGACTCGAACAAGAAACAGTGTTTTACATATGGGGTGAAATATTGTTAATATTGTTAATTTTGTGATCCACAAACACTGCATGTCTAAAACATTATTAGGCAATCTTTTTAATTTCGTATTTCCTTTTGAATCCCTTCATTGTTTTATTAGGAAATATGCAGCCGCTGAAATTATAAAGGCTCAGATAATTTCTCCCAGGGATGCCTATTCTAGCCATCATGTTTTTTACTGATACTGTCACATCATTCATTTCCTTTAAATCAAGATCTCAATAAATGCCCTTGAGCAATTTCGCTTTTTCTAGAAAAGCAAAGATTTAGAAACAGAGCAATTATTAATATAAAAACAAAAATATATATATCATATTGGAAGCCGAAATGTATTACTGTAAAAACATACTGATAAATGCTATTTAGTCAAGTTTGAATGTACGTGACAACTGTATTTAACTTTCACTAGACTGGACAAAGAAGTAATGTTTGAATTTTCCAACAGCTTTTGTGGCAGTCTGGAAAATATTGCTATCTGATTTAAAAATTTGTTTCAAATTCACGATTGAATTTTGATTAGTTATAGTAAGTTACTTTGCGTTCAATCTGCTCTGCTCATCTTTGCATTAAATTTACAGTTTAAAACAAAAAAGCTATCTATAACATTTTAAGAATACAGACAAAGGAAAAATAATTAAATTGGGATTTGATTATGTCATTTTGTCTGAATTCACCAATTCTTTATTTTTCGTTAGTGCACCAGAACTGCAGTTGATGGCGTATCCGTGACTTTGTTGGTGGTTCTATAATACATTAGGCATTATTAACTGCAGTTGTTTTGAAGTTCACTGCTTTTACACCTTATTTTGACCATACAAAGTAGAACAAATAGCAAAACTGGTATTGCTATTATTAATTTATTATTATTAAAAGATCCAGTATATAGCCATTAATCAAATTTGCCCTAAGGACTTTACAAAGGTTAAAAACAACACATACATGCAAGCAAATGGATAACATTGTGACTAGAATGAACATTACAATAAAATGCCATGACCAGATCACACATTATCAAACGTACGCTTAAAAATGTAAGTTTTTAAACCTTTCTTAAACTGAGGCAATGATGACAACGTTTTTAGACTCTCGGGTAATACATTAAACAATTTTGATCCACAATTGGCAAAAGCACGACTACCATATTTATAATTAACCTTGTTTTCTATAAGAAGAAATCGCGACTGAGTTCTTAACCTGCGAGATGGTGTATATGTTACAGGCAATTTGTGTATTCAGGGAATTCGTGAATTGCCTGAAATTTTCAGGCAATTCGTGAACTGCCTGAAATTTTCAGGCAATTCGTGAACTACCTGTAGAGGTCAGGCAATTCGTGAATTGACTAACATTTTCAGGCAGTTCGTAAATTGCCTGAAATTAGGGACCCGTCAGTTCACGAATTGCCTGAAACGTGTTTTAAAAGAGATGTTGAGCAAGTTTTGCTGTTTCTTCTGTTCATTGCTACGTTTCATAGGCAGTTATAAAGCAATAGTTGCATGTACAAGAATTAAACGTTTATATTTACATCAATCGTACATCAGAAACTCCGTTGGCAATTATTTTTCATCATTAATTGCATTCATCTGCTGGTTTTTTGAACTAAAACATCTAAGTTCGTTACCACTTAGTTTAATGATAAAAGAGCACTCCGCTGCTTGTTAATTGCAATTGTAACAAGTAATTAGCGTTTATCTTTACATCAATAGTAAATCAAAGAATCAGTTTGCATGCATTTTACCACGCACTCAGTTGCATAATAGCACTGCACTCCGATGCCCATTAATTGCAATTGTATGAAGTAAAAGGCATAAAACCATACTTAAATAGCGGTTACATCAATTTTAATTGCAATGTTAAACCGTAAACTCCCCCAACAGATTGGATTGTATTTAATTATGGAGTTTTATTGGAAATAATTAAATCCCTCAATGGTCTTGCAATTCACCCGGTTGGAAATAACAGACCCCGTTAAAATCATCACAGGAAATTAAATTGCAATTTTTAGACCTGCTTTCAAATAACGATGATATTTACTTGTTGTTACTTTTATAGTATAAGACCTAAACCCCGGAGTAACTTGTAACGAAAGTGATAGGCCACTTAATTGATTCCCTACTCCTGTGAGAAACATAATTGGCCATTGACCTATTCCGGAAATTGGAACCCATAGGACAATGTTTTACTCTGGCCATAATTGCAATTATGAAACATGGTCAGGTAAGACACGTATACTAAGACCCCCTATTATATTTCCCCAAGTACATGCCTTAATTGCAATTATTTCGATTATAAAGAACGAAATTAGCAAATTTGGTTCTGTTAAACAGTTAATATTTTGATACACAAATTGCCTGAAACGTCTTTAGGTAATTTGTAAACAAGGAACCCTTAAATTTCAGGCAATTCACGAAATGCCTGGAAATTTTAGTCAATTCATGAATTGCCTGACCCCTATAGGCAGTTCACGAATTGCCTAAAAATTTCAGGCAATTCACGAATTGCCTGAATACACAAATTGCCTGTAACATACACATTGTTAAAATATTTTTTATGTAGGTTGGGCTTTTACCCCTTAAAGCATTAACACATGTACTAAAATTTTAAATTCTATTTGGTATGCAACCGGAAACCCTTGTAATTGTTTCAGAAGAGGAGTTACTTGAGAGTATTTAGAAGATTTTAAAACCAGTTTAGCTGCGGCATTTTGAACCTTTTGCAATCTATTGATATTATGTTTAGAAATACCATATAAGAGTGCATTACAATAATCTAGGCGAGACACAACAAAGCTCTGTATGAGAGATTGGTTGGCTTCTTCAACTTTCCATCAAATATTGGATATGTGCAGATTTTGCTAGCAATCGCACCAATTTTCGGAGGATATGCGACGACAAAAAGAAAAAGCGAAAAGATGATCGTTAGTTTCAATAGACACTTTCAAGTTTATTTATCTCCATGGAAATGTTGTAGCTAATCACTAAACCTTGTGTAAATGCTTAGACAGTAGAAAGAATGCGATGCAATGTAGGTTGAATGACTAATAACTGGACGAGAACATTAGAACGAGCTCAATCCCTTGTTACAAGAAACCATGGCAAAACCATGTTGCATCATGACCCCTCACTGATACATTCGAAATGCGTGATCCATCAAGGTTTTCTCTTTGGACCAATTGTGGCAGAAGGTTATGGACTTTGTGAATTTAATATTCTTTATTATTTATTGACTATATTTATTATTACAATATTAATTACTTTATTTTATTGATAATGTGGGCAGTATGCTACATCCAAGTTGCTGATCCGTTCTAAGTTAATTAGAAAACAAGACGCCTACAAAGGAAAACGAGAAGCTCATTCCGCTAGCGAAATGTTAAACACTTGACAAAAATTAAAACGCAAAAATACTTCCTTCAATGGGTTATTTCTTGAATAATATATTGCAAACAACACAGCTTGAATACGTCTTATAAGCCGAGTAGTGTTTGGTTGTTGTTGACTTAAAGTTTTATTGACTGATCAGGCATACGCATTGGTATCTATTTACGCAGTGAGAGCTCCACAAAGCTATGCTGTATGCTGTGCTGTCGTTAAATGCTACGCATTTACTTGCAAAAAATACACTCTTTTCACATGGCGTTTTAACAAAGAAAACGAAAGCAAAGACGAAAATAAAAAGTGACATGCACATGTTCAGATCAAGCTCTTCATAAGTTCCAAGTTTCATGGTCGTAGGGCCCATAGTGTCAGAGAAGAAGAAGACACAAAAAATCGGAAAAAGTGTCAAGAAGAAAAAAAAAAAGGACGAATTTTGCTCGCACAAATTCATTTAACTCTTGCAAGCCAAAGGCTTGTCAAGTGTTAATAAGAAAATATACCATTCAACTCGAAATTATCAAATATAGAGTTCTAGTGGATGTTAACTACGATTCGTAAAACTCATACATATTGCATGCTAACACTCAATAATCAATGCTCAATACTGAATACTCAATAGTATTCATGTATCAGGCTGTTACTTTTTTGGCGATGCATCGAGAACTGGTGTACTTTAAAAGCATGACTATCAGACATTTTGTTATTTTTACGATTTGCCAAAAACTTGCTGAATGCTGCTTAACTTTAAAATTATTTAGAGTCACATTTTGTACATTTTCACATCTTCCTGTATCACTGGCTTTTAGACAAAACCTTGCAAGTTTAACAAGAATGATTTTAACGATATTTACTAATAATATTTACCAGACAAAAACGTTAGAGAATTGATAATTAGAAAATTCCTTAAGATAACGAATTTAGTATTTTTTTATTGATTGTTTGATTCGTTTTGAAGCTTTACATAAACTTCCCCACATACAGAAGATTAAGGGTCGTGCCTTTGTATAATAATTGATTGTTATCGAAATATTTGATATGTGGTGTTAAAAAATGAAAATGTTTTGCCAAGTGTAAGCACTCTTTTAGTTTTTTCGGGACATCTGCAAGCGTAAAAAAACATGACTGTCCAATATGGACTGTGCGATGTTTATGATCCTCAAAAACATAGATTTGTACGATGTGTGTTATTTCAAAAAATATAGCTTTATGCAACTTCTTGACTTTTCCAAATAGTTGAACACTCTAAGATATCTCTGAGCAAATACACATTACATAGAAATTTAATTGAAAT
>CATKHT010000094.1:0-28864 GCA_949752745.1 Protula sp. h YS-2021 | reverse complement strand
GGTTTCATTAGACTCACTGCTACTTGTAGTAAATGTATGTTTTTTTCCTGGTAACCTTTTCTTTTTCGCAGTGGGTACGGAGTCTGAATCACCATCATGAGCGTGGCCAGAGCTTCTGACGGACTTGGGCTGTAACTCCGACTTTGTAAGATATTTCTGTCTCCCTCTTTTGTCTTTCTCTGGCGCCGATGAGGCTTTCAATTGACTGTGTTTGCCACCTGATCTCTGGCTACTTTTCACTGCTGGTCTGCGAACTATTGCTTTTGCACCTGATCTCTGGCTACTTTTCACTGCTGGTCTGCGAACCGTTGCTTTCGCTGCCTTTCGTGGAGTTGATGTGATAGGGGCTTCATCAGACTCCTCATCACTGCTACTTGAACTAAATTTATGTTTTTTTCCTGAGAGCCTTTTCTTTTTTGGAGTGGGTACGTAGTCTGAATCATGGTCACGATCGACGGAAGAGCTTTCATCGGACTGGGGCTGTAGCCTTTTCTGTTTAGGGCGAATTCGCAGTGAGAAACTCTTTGGCTTTTCTATCTGGGCCACTGATACGGGAGAACTGTTTTCTATCTGAGCCATTGGTACGGGAGAACTTAATACCGATGAATCTGAGACGTGTTGTTCAACATTCGGTTCTAACGGAATGACCTCTCTTAGGGACACCTCGAACACCTCAGGATCACAATCTTTTCCCGCCTCTGCAATAAATATATTAACCTAAAATAGCACTGAAATTCAGACAAAGAAATCATGGCAAATGCAAAGCAAGTCATTTTTACACAAGTAGGACAAAATACTACCATACCACAGCGAATGTAACCCCCTCTCATATGTTTGCATCATGAGCTGGTTACTTCAATTTGTTAATAACATTAACTGCAAATGCTAAACCTCATATCGCACTTTTTGGTTAAAAAATAAACATTGTTGTGTATCAACATGTCGCAGTGAAACGAACCGAATTTAAAAAAAAAAAAACCACAGCAGACTCCAGATTTAGGGCACCAAGTGGCGAGTGCTGAAACTGAGTTCAATCTATCTTTTTTTTTCTTTGAGAAAGGGGCGGGGTGAGGGGGGGGAGAAGGTTGCAACCCACCATAGCCCCCTAATTACACCAAGTACACATTTTTGATTCTGGTGTATCAACATATTGCAGTGAAACGAACTGAATTTTGAAAAAAAAACCACAGCAGACTCCAGATTAAGGGTACCAAGAGGTGAGCGCTGAAACTGAGTTCAATCTATTTTTTTTTCTTTGAGAAAGGGGCGGGGTGAGCGGGGGGGGGAAGGGAAAGTTGCAACCCATCGTAGCCCCCTAATTACACCAAGTACACATTTTTGATTCCGGTGTATCAACATATTGCAGTGAAACGAACTGAATTTTGAAAAAAAAAACCACAGCAGACTCCAGATTAAGGGTACCAAGAGGTGAGCGCTGAAACTGAGTTCAATCTATTTTTTTTTCTTTGAGAAAGGGGCGGGGTGAGGGGGGGAGAGGGAAGGTTGCAACCCATCGTAGCCCCCTAATTACACCAAGTACACATTTTTGATTCTGGTGTATCAACATATTGCAGTGAAACGAACTGAATTTTGAAAAAAAAAAACCACAGCAGACTCCAGATTAAGGGTACCAAGAGGTGAGCGCTGAAACTGAGTTCAATCTATTTTTTTTTCTTTGAGAAAGGGGCGGGGTGAGGGGGGGGGGGGAGAGGGAAGGTTGCAACCCATCGTAGCCCCCTAATTACACCAAGTACACATTTTTGATTCTGGTGTATCAACATATTGCAGTGAAACGAACTGAATTTTGAAAAAAAACCACAGCAGACTCCAGATTAAGGGTACCAAGAGGTGAGCGCTGAAACTGAGTTCAATCTATTTTTTTTTCTTTGAGAAAGGGGCGGGGTGAGGGGAGGAGAGGGAAGGTTGCAACCCATCATAGCTCCCTAATTACACCAAGTACACTTTCTTCATTCTGGTGTATCGACATGTTGCAGTGAAACGAACTGAATTTTGAATAATAATAAACATAGGCATCGGAGATGCAGAGCCTTCAGCCAATAACAGCTACATCACTGTGGTCCAGTTACTCTTTTGAAATACCGCCCGGATAAAAACAACATACAAGGTGCAACGGATGAAGCGGCGGACAGGTGTTTGCACATTTACACTATATATACTTTCTTCCTGTAAAGTTTCGTGAAGCTCCGATAAATAGTTTTTGAGATATCGCCCAGACAAAAAAATTTACGGACAGACGAACGGACAGACCGATAGCAATAGCTCCCTACTAACACCAATATTACGTCCTGCGATTTTGTGAAACAAGCCGTTTGGGTGTGGGGGCGGTCTCGCCAGCAATAATGTCTTCGTTTAACGGTATTGATATTTTTCTGACCACTACACTTTACCACTGCACAAATGCTCAATACCAGCGAAATGGACATCGCATAAAAACTATTTTACTTACCACCTTTTGTTTCTTCTGTCAGCGCGCAAAACCTTTCCAAGACATGGTGCTGTTGCTCTTGCATAAGGTCCTCCTCCCTTACAGCTGTTGATGGAATAGGCCGCTGCCGAGATGTTACGGGTGCACTACAGGTCGTCAAGTGCTCTAGAAATTCAGGATCAGGTTCGGCGTCATCACGCAACATCTCAGAAAATGATAAATTTGGAAAAAAGTTTTGCTCTTGTGCTGTTGTAGCTTGTGGCTGACAAAGTTCATGGCTAGTTTGCTCCTGCCCCTCCCCCTCATCACTTGCTTTGGCCAAGACATCTGCTGAAACAAAAGAAATAAAAACAAAATGCATTTCTAAATATCTTTTCCATATAAAACACACTCAACATGCGAAACGCGATATTGCTATGTTTTAGACTTGCACTTAACCTGGATGGTTTCGCTTGCTTGACGTCCTCATCAGTTTACAACCATACCGTAAAATGTATTATATTGTATTAAAGCATACAGCTAAAAAAAAAATGAAATACGTAAAACCTACCCAAAATAGCACTTGTATCTACTGTTTGCAGTGAAGACCTGGGTTCAATGTGGGAAAAAGTTATGCCTTCAGGTTTCAGTCCTTCTACCACATCCCTCACAACACATGTCGCAATTTCCTGTCCCGCAAATACCTCCGCATCTGCCCCTCCAGGCCTCTGTACCATCCTGCAAACAAGTCCGGCAGCTTCTACAACAAAACAAAATGACAGACATGAGAGTTACACAAGCAAATGGTAAATGCATTTATGTGATATACGCGAAACCAGATGCACTGCACACTTTTTTTATGTTCAACTTACTTGATAACACATCTAAAATGAGAAAGAAACAAAGCCAATAAATAACTCTGAGTTACCTTGTTGATTAAAGTGCAAGGCGAAAAGCGCTGTATTTTAATTGATAACAAAGCTAAATACGACTTACCCATTGCATTTGCAAGGTAGGTATTCCCTGGTTGGACCGTGTAAGTACCTTCCGTCTTGTGGGACAACTCAAAGATCTTGACTGGTTGAGGTACAGGTTTCACCACTCCTAAAAAAGTTAAAAGGATTTTGAATTTAAGTCATATTTTAGTTTCTTTCCGAGCATTTTTCGTGGGCGCAAACACAAAATTATTTGGAACAGCGAAATGGGCTGCAGTTGCAAACCCTAAAAACAAAAATAAGCAACACACGAGGTGACCACTTTAAACACAGCTGGGCAACAGAACATCTTATGCTTCAATAGTTAAAAAAAAATACACTTACCAAGTAATTTGCCCTCAAACGACTCTGTAGCACCCAATTTCGCATCTTCAGCCAGTTTTGTGTTACTAAAATGTGTAGCTGCCCCCTCTTTCTTTGACTTGCTAGCAAACTTTTGTAAAAGGGCACCAACGCCCGTAATAACGGTATCGCTTCCCGGACTACATTCAAAAGTGTCCCTGTCTTCTGTCTCACGCCTTCCCCTTGCTGCTACGGGAACATTTTCTGAAAATGTATCACATTCTAACTACATAAGCGAAATGAGCAGCACATCAAAGCTGGACACCCTGGATTGCATTTGTTTTGCAAACTCTAAACCACTGCGGATTCGCACGACAGAGACTGACAACTTCACGTGAAATCAAAATGCCAACTACGCTTAAAGAGACCATGTAGCGGCCAGGAATAACCTTTACATTCAATCTTCAATTCAAAGCTGTACTCACAAAACTCTTTCAATCACATTCGGAAGACCTGGAGGGCCACTACTGCTGTTGCCCTACTTGAATTTTGCACGTGACATCCTGCTAAGGCAGTGCTTAAGCAATGCCTAAGCAGGATTTCACATGCAAAATCCAAATAGGATAGCAGCAGTAATTGCCCCCCCCCCCCAGGTCTTCCGTAATCACAGCAGTGATAAGCAGTCCTTTTCGCCGACAACCATAATGCAAGAAAAAAGTTTTGAATTCTTTAAAATGCCAGCACCCGATTCCCTTGACCAAATCTGCACTACTGCTACATATGTCAGGATACTCCTTCCGACACACCTCAGCAACAATTCTTACCCTTTATAAATGCAAAAGCATCACTTACCCAGCGACTTCTCATAAGACGCCCCTTGAACAGCCGATTCCGCATTCGCTGTGTCTTTTTCGCCCTGCGATGAATGTGTGTGTGCCCCCTCTTCCCTTTTCACCGATCTCTCACAAAGCTCCTTTGACATGATATCAACGCCCGTAATGACGCAATCGCTGTCCGAACTACGTTCTTCGGATTGCGCCACCCCCTCCCCAACGGTGACCGTAACGTCTGTGTCACGGCTTCCGATTGCAGCAACGGGGACATTTTCTGAAAAAGTATAACACTGGTATTACAAACGCTAAATCACTGAATTCGTACGACAGAGACACTGACAACTTCACATCAAGTCAAAACAGCAACTAAATTTGAAAAGACCATGAAGCGCCCAGGAATAACCTTCACATTTCATCTTCAATTCAAAGCTGAACTGTACAAAACTCTTACAATCTTAGCAGTGGGCACCGATAAGCAGTCCGTTTCGCCGACAACCACAACGCACGAAAAATGTTTTGAATTCTTTGAAACGTCAGCACCTGGTTGGCTTGACCAAATCTGCACTAGTGCTACATATATCCCGATACACCTTCCGACACATCTCAGCAACAATTCTTACCCTTTATAAATGCAAAAGCATCACTTACCCAGCGACTTCTCAGACGACGCCCCTTCAACAGCCGATTCCGCATTCGCTGAGAGTTTTGTGTCTTTCTCGCCCTGCGATGAATGTGTGTTAGCCGACTCTACCCTTTTCACTGGTCTCTCACAAAGCTCTTTTGACATGGTTTTAACGCCTTGAATGACGCAATCGCTGCCCGAACTACGTTCTTCGGATTGCGCCACCCCCTCCCCAACGGTGGCCGTAACTTCTGTCTCATGGCTTTCGATCGCTGCAACGGGGATATTGTATGAAAATTCTGTGCAAGCGAAATGAACACATGTTTTAAAATTAATTTGAACTCTGTGATTTCTTCCAATGCCAATGTTTCATTCTAATGTAACAGCCGAGTCATAAACTATGACGTCCTTATTTAATCCTTGAACAATTTAAAGCTTAGCCGCACAGGACATGCATGTTCAAAATTCTGACAACAGTCCGTTTCGCTCCAGTCTTACAAGTTCCGGTTCAGGAAAATAACGAAACTGCCCTTCGGATCACACCCACAGACACACAAAAAAAAAGATGTCGAATGAAACGAGAAATACGCGTCAAGCAAAATATATGTTGTATATTCGTCCATCTGTTATTACCTGAAATCGACGCAGGGATATTTTCCGCTGCTTTCTTAATCTGGCTACAGGCTTGGTTAACATCCGAACTGTCATCACTATCTTTAACCGGTCCCCCAACAATTTCACCCACAAAATGGGTCAAGTGGCTCTGATCCCTGCGGCATAACCTCTTTGCGGCTTCTGCCCAGGCCTTGATATATCCCTTCCCGGGGTTTTTACACACCTCTTCTGCAGAAAAAAATGACGGAATACTTAATCATTCCACATTTCATTCCATACAAGTTTAGACGCACATAAATCATTCCCAAAAACCATGCGAAAACACACTGTGCGTAAAGGAAAACGATACTTTTTTATCATTCCAAGGCGTGAGCACAAAAATGACACGGACACAATGGTAATTTAAGTTTGTGTTCCACGCAAGTTACAGAGAGAACAGATACCGAAGAGAAAATTTAAAAATAGGTGTTATACGAATAAGTACAATCTCGCATATACAGTCCGTTTAGCAATGAGAACGTGCAACTGGCAATACAGGGATTCGGCACTTCATCTAAAATACTGAAAAATACAAGTCCTTTTGGGTCTGATGCTTCCAGTTAGATAATCGAACCTGCAAACTAATGAAGCATTAGCATGCAAAACTCAACGGAAACGGGGATTTGCAAACCATAAAACGACAAAACAGACATTTAACCCAATCACCGGGAAGGAAAAAAATCGAACAAGTATAATCTCGCATATACAGTTCGTTTAGCAATGAGAACGTGCAACTGGCAATACAGGGATTCAGCATTTCATCTAAGATACTGAAAAATACAAGTCCTTTTGAGTCTGATGCTTCCGGCTAGATAATCGAACCTGCAAACTTATGAAGCACTATCATGCAAAACGGAGATTTGCAAACCGACATTTAACCCAATCACAGGGAAGGAAAAAATCTGTCATTTCTTAATAACATATTACCAATTCCCACAGCCATAGGAAACGGTTTGAGCTTCCTGGGATCGGAAACTTTCTCCGGACTAAAAATGAAAGAATGTTTTGAAATCATGGATCACTCTCAGCTGCTGTAAGGACGTCACTTCTGTCCTTGTCAAGTTTTTTTTTCAGTTATTACAGGAGCAAAAAAAAAAATGTTACGATACACTGGTCTTTCAACTCTACAAAAGTATAATTTCTGCGAATAGGACGTCATCATTCCACAAGAACACGCAAAAACAAAAGGGAATCTAAATCAAACTGGTTGTACAGGACGTCCACGACCTGGAAAGGAAAGCAATAGAAAAAAAGTTTAAGAACTTACGCAAAGTCAAAACCGCAAAACGAGACTTCTATACTTCCGTCAGGGTCCCGGCCTTCCACATGTGCAGGCCACCACTTCCTTCTATAGATGTGAAGCACAACGTCACCTGTTCTGTAGCGCTGCAGATCAACGAACTGTTCTTGGACCTTGGTCTTTTTAATCCACCCTTTTTTCCGCGGCATCTGTGAAAGCAATAAGAGAATGATCATTAGCTGAATATATTGGGAATTTGAAATAACGACAACACAATCCATAAATCTTAGCGAAACTAACCGACAAGTGACCGGATACATTTGGTGTAGCATTGTGATTTTCTTTTTCTTTCTTTTTTTTTTTTACTGCTATGGCCATATCGGGGCCCCCTGCCACATTATTCTGATATGGGGCATTCAAAATCTCTCTAACCGTGGAGTCCCTCACGGAGTAGCAAGAAGGAATCTCAATCTTAGGTATGACCCGACAGCATGAGCTATAACTGCGCGAAATTGACCTATTTTTTTTTACATTCTAAGAGATCATCCATGCCGTTTTTTCTTCTATCATTACATCCTAATCCCACCTGAATTCAGCCGAAACGCAAAAGTTTTTCCGAAAAAGTCTAAGTGCGTATTGGCTTATTCTTTTAAGCGTTCAAGGTGGAGGGGGAGACAAAGCATCCGGACTGCGTTCAGGGTAGGGGGTTTAAAATTGGCAAAAGTCTGTGTACGTATTAACAGGGCTGGAAATTGACGGGGATCAGAGACCCTCCTTTTTGGCTACCCAGAGTCCGACTCAGCCGCAAAAAATCAGGTCTTCTTGCGCCCTATGTTATCTTAACACGGTTCGGATCCTCCCTAAATAGCTTTGGACCCTTTTTCAAAGTCCTAGGTCCCAAGAACCCGGACCAAAAGAAGCTAGTTTCCAGCAGTGGCCACTTACAAAAAATTGTAAACCAAGAAATCCAAGAAAAGACAACATCGACAGCATTTTCAAGCGAAACTGAGCAACAATTTTCTGAGCGAACATTTCTAGACACATAAATCCGTAAAATAAAAAGATATGTTAGCTCAGAATGTGCCGTCCTCACAATCAAGCCTGTATTTTTACAGCAGTATCTTACACAAAAAAGTGCCACAAAACACACCAAACACGCTAAAACAACATTTTCTCGTGATTCACAAAATCACCGCGCTTTTAACATTTGTGTATTTACCTTTCAGGTGTATCCTTATTAACTTTGTATCCACTTTTAATTTTTCAAAAATTATCCACATGTAACCTGGAAGCTTTCTGCATTGAAAGTGACGCCACCAAGAACAAAGCCGCGCGCATACACCTCGTGACAGGTTAATTTGCATACTGAGTAAAAAAAAAACATTCAACTTCATGTACACAGTGTAGTGTTTCGCAGATAATTTCATTCCAAACCTTACAATATTTTTTATAAACTAACACAAACTAAAAAATATCACCAAACAAGCATTTTAATGGCAGAAAAACCTTGACAAAATAACTGATTATTTCGCGCGCAAACAGTAACAAGGCAAGTCAATCATAAAAGTAGTGCACACACAATTAAAACAGCGCTCAATAATATACAGTCAGCCTGTCATGAGCGTGGGAACCTCGAGCTTTTAGCCCGTTCAAAGATCAAAGCAAATCTACTGCGAAATAGAGCTTCTGATACGTGTTTGAATTGGCAATTCCGAAGGAGGACGGGGGCCTGGATGGAGAGGGGGGGGGGGATCTGAGAAGCATATATGGAAGATAAATATGACATTTTTCGCGTGTAAATAGTAAAAAGGCAAGCCAATCTTAAAAGTAGTGCTCAAACAAATAAAACAGCGCACAATAATACACAATCAGCCTTTCACATGTGCGTGCGAATCTCTCGCTTTAGCCCGCTGACAGATGCAAGCAAATCAACTACGAATAGTCGTTTCGGTGTGTTTATCAACTGTCAATTTCGCAGTTGGCGTGTACAAGAGAGGCGGAGGAAGGGTGAGGGGGATCTGGCCGTCAAAATTTTTTTTCACTTCTAGACTTTACCAGTGCATTTCGCTTTTTTGGGGAAAGGGTGGGGTTTTCCCCAAATGCAACCAACCCCGTTGTTGCACCAATTTAACAGTACAAATACTACAATTGTTGGCTAAAAAAAAAAAGCCGTTTTGATCTGCCAAAACGTAAAGTCAACGTGAAACGAATCGATTCTCTCTCTCTCTCTCTCTCTCTCTCTCTCTCTCTTTTTTTTTTTTTTTTAAATAAAGCAACTCAAGATTAAGGACAGTGAGATAGTGAAACTCAGTTAAAGCGATATTTTTTTGGATAAAGGGACGGGGAGGTTTGCACGTCATTGTCTCCCACTAGCTACACTAATTGAGCATTAGCTACACTAATGGAGGGAGGAGTGGGGGAGTCGCGCACCCTCTCTATTTGCGTTAATACAAAAATGCACTTTTGAAGTATTAGTTTCAGTCCAAGTGAAATAAGTCGAATTTGAAAAAAAAAAAGACAGCACAAGATTAAGGTCACCAAGCAGTGAGAAACGAAACTCAGTTTAAGTGATATTGACGGAAAGACTGAGTGTATATTAGACTTCTACGCACATTACACACGCTTGTACACCCCAGAAAAATATCAAATGGCATCACTCAAGAACCTGCCTCTACACGGCGTAACCAAGCGAATTTGGGAGAATTTAGTGGCCACAGCACACTCAAGTTTAAGGGCATCAAATAATGAGAAACAAGTAATATTTGTGAAACACAAGCAGGCCCCAACCGTCTCCCAAATTCATAGGGGTATTAAGCGATGACGGACGGACGGACAGCCCAAACCTATAGGCCCCAATCCGAAGGGTTGGGACATAATGAAAGCCAATTTCAGCGATATCCACAGAAAGAGTGGGTGTAAATAAGACATATGCGGACATAAAACACGCTTGCACACGCCAAGAAAAAAAAGTTTAAAATGAATGGTACTGAGAGTTTACAGTTACTGCATCTCACACGCGACACGCATACATGTCGCTTGCTAAACTAACATGAACAGATATGAAACTCAGATAATGCAATATTTTTTTTTCCGAAAAAAACGGACGGGGGGGGGGGGGATTTGCCCGTCATTGTATTCTCCTAGCTACACCAATGGAGCAAAACATTTTTGAAGGATTGCGTCCTGCAGTCAATAAAGCAGGCCGTTTTTAGTACGTTTATCAACTACCAATTTCGCAGTTGGCGTGTGCAAGAGAGCAGGGAGGAGGGGGGAGGAGGATCTGGCGAGAAAAATGTCTAGGTTTAACGGTGTTAATATATATTTTTTTCACTTCTAGACTTTACCAGTGCATTTCGCTTTTTGGGGAAAGGGTGGAGGGGTTTACCCCGAATGCACCCCCCTCCCACCCAGTTGTTGCGCCAATTTAACAGTACAAATACTACAATTTTTGTCTCGAAAAAACAAGCCGTTTTGGTGTGTCAAAACGTAAAGTCAATGTGAAACGAATCGATTTCTCTCTCTCTCTCTCTGCTTTTTTTTAATAAAGCACACTCGAGATTAAGGACAGTGAGATAGTTAAACTAAGTTAAAGCGATATTAACAGATAGACTGGGGTGAATTTGACTTGAAACACATAAAACACGTTTGCAACCCCCCCCCCCCCCCCCACAGAAAGATACAAATGGCACAGAGTAATAACTGCATCTACTGGGCGAATCAAGTCGAAATTTGAGAAAATGTTGCGAATACAGCACACTCAAGTTAAGGCCAACAAGTAGTGAGATATGAAACTCAGTTAATGCGATATTTTTTGATAAAGGGAGGGGGAGGGGTTGCACGTCATTGTCTCCCACTAGCTACACTAATGGAGCAATATATTTTTGAAGGACTGCGTCCTGCAATGAGAAAAATAAACCGATTTCAATGCGTTTATCAGCTACCAATTTCGCAGTGGTTGTGTATTAGAGGGGAGGGGAGGGGTTCTCGCCTACAAAAATCTTAAGTTTAACGGTTTTAACATTTTTTCCAACTAACAGGCTGTACCATTGCATTTTGCTTTTGTTACAGGAGGGGTGGGAGTGGGGGCGGTGCACCCCTCTACTTGCGCTAAAGCGACAATGCACTTTTGAAGTATTATATTCAGTCAAAGTGAAATAAGAAGAATTTGAAAAAGAAGACAGCACAGTTAAGATTACGGTCACCAAGCAGTGAGAAACAAAACTCAGTTCTTCAAGTGATATTGACGGAAAGACTGAGTGTATATTAGACTTGTACGCACATGACACACGCTTGTACACCCCAAAAATATAAATGGCATCACACAAGAATCTGCCTCTACACAGCGAAAGCAGGCGAACTTGGAAGAATTTGGAGAACACAGCACTCAAGTTTAATGGCATCAAGTAATGAGACATTAAGTCAATTTCAGCGCTGGCCACAGAAAGATTGAGTGTAAATAAGACATGTACGGACACGAAACACGCCTGTTCGCACAACAAAAAGTTATAAATTGCACTGAGAGTTTACAGTGACTGCAATTCACACACAACACGCGTACATGAGGCTTGCGAAACAGACCGGCTTACATAAAGAAACCGAAAATAATATGTCAAACAAATGACTTGGTTAAAAAAAAAACAAGAATCTACGAAGAATAACAAACTCTAACGATTGCTTAATAAAATATGTGACACTTTGCTTCAGTTAAACAAAAATATGTACTTAAAAAAATGAAGTGGAAACTTTCTGGTATTATCGTCCACTACCAAAAGGGGTGTTGCCTTGCTTACCCTCAACTTTAACTTTGATTTTTGAGATTTATAGGCTACAAACAAAACAATAAATAACTTTAAAACGTATTTGCGATATTATTCTTCCTGTTTTAAATACAATTATACGGATATGCCACCCCAGAATCTACTAAAATGTAGGCCAAAAAGTAGACAACCACCTGGGGCCGGGTCCATTCCAACACGTGGTCGCGCTCCCCTGACACATGTGCTAGCACCTGATTGGTTGAAATGTGATATAAAAATAGATTTCACACAGATCGAAAGATGTGTACGTCTTCTGATTGGCTCTCGTTCCACGTGCTTTTCTCACACAGAGTTCATGGTAGGTAGCCACCTATATGTTGGTGTGAGAACTATTTTACACAGAAATTTTGAAGGTCTCTGTAAATTTCTGCGAAATAGGCATGTGGTCTCAGGTGAAAGAGCACGTCCTGTTTCGCAAAATGAGCCCCTTACACAGATTTGCGAAACGGACGACCCGACCAAAATGCGAAACGGACCGAAATTCGGTCCGTTTCACTTTAACATTGCAACGTGATACACACCAATTCGTCTTGTTTCCCGACGAAGCCGCATCCACCCCATGCCAAGTGACGACCTGTCACCCGCACACATACACCCCATGCCAAGTGACGACCTCTCACCCTCACACATATATCCTATGCAAAGTAGATCCACCGAGATGATAAATATAAAGTTTTTAAAAGGTGAAAAACATATTTTTAAAAAGCACAGTTATTTACGAAAGCACAGTTATTTACGAAAGTACCGAAAGGCCAGGTTTGAACTGATAAAGCATCATGCAGCTGCTTTACGTTGAGGATTTGTAATGAGAGTATACCGTTCTCTATGTTACACCAGATTCCAGGACTTCGGGAAGTCACGCAGAGCCCGAAGGTTTGGAAGAAGATGGCGGGTTTACGGAAACACGCGAGCAGAGGAATAGTGCCCGAACCGAGCAACGCCGAGCTCGCGTGGTCAGTCTCATCCAGTGACGGAAGTTCCCGACAATATAAAACTAAAGTTTAAGCATGAATAATAGTAGGTGAAATTTGTGGACGAGTAAGTTACACCGATGAGCATTTTAAAACTGTATTGGTGCAAACATTTATTAAGTACAATAATGTTGAGATAAAATAAACTAAATATAAACAAGTTTGCTCTTTTTGCAGGCCCAAAACGCTTCGAATGATACGAGCGCCCGGCGGGCTGTACAAGCCATGGGTAACGGCTCCAGCTCCCCCCAGTCAGATTCCGAGCCCGAGGAAAGTGAGTACATTGCTTCCCATGGGCATTTTAACTTAACGGTTTAAATTATGGGTTTTCCACGAATAGCATGGAGCTGAGTTGTCAACAGATCATGAGACTGTGTTTATGTCATTAGTTGTCTTGTTTTAGCAATGCGTCTGAAAATTTCTAAAGCTGGAGCGTACACTGATAATCAACACTCCAAACTGATATCAGCAGTTTACTGCATACCACTCAATGGTCAATGTGAAATAGGTCAACCTCTTTTTTTTTTTTTTCTTAATTGCGCGAATTAAACATGGTAGCTGTAGTCGTAACGTACGATATCTATTTTCGATTTGCAGAGGGGGTAAAGCTGGGCCTGGGAGACTTCATATTCTACAGCGTTTTAGTGGGCAAGGCTTCGTCTTATGGTGACTGGAACACGACACTGGCGTGCTTCGTCGCTATCTTATCGTAAGTCCTTTTTTATCTCTGAAACGTGAATCAAATCACCTGATTACTGTAGGTTAGTGAGAGAATTTCTTTAATTCTTTTTGCCTTTCGCCGTATATAAAAAAAAAGTAACAGATAAATGAATTTCACCAAAGTTATGAAAATCAAAAAAAACTCAAGATGATAACATACAACTGATTGGAATGGGTAGCTTGCCTATTTTCATTTCATTTATTGGCACTGAAGTTTGTTCGTATGTCAACCATTCACCTCTCCTGTCTTCTGCGGCAAAGCAGCACATAACTCCGCCGTTCTTTATTCCCCCGTCCGACCCCCCTCTCCTCCTCCTCCCCCCATACTACCAGTGTGGATTTTAAATCTGAAAAGTCTCTGGTTTGTGGTCATATTAAAATGAGAAGCCATAGAATATTAGAGTGACAAACTGGGATTTAAACTGCCCATGACTGCGCTGCCACGTCATGCGTGATGTTCGTCTATACTTGCAGGGTCTGTGTTTCACGCTGCTGTTGCTGATGATCTTCAGAAAAGCGTTACCTGCGTTGCCAATTTCCATCACTTTTGGTCTCATCTTTTACTTCTCCACACGGCACCTAGTCGCACCGTTTATGGACCTTTGCTCAGCCAACCAAGTCTATATATAGCAGTAGAATGACGTCATTCGGTAATGGCGTCACAAAAAACTACTTAAAAAAACACCGAAATTAGCACGTGTCAGCCTGTATGTACAAACAGAACAGTGGAGGACATTCAATTCCCACAATTGCATTTTACAGTAGCTGCAAAGGGCACGATATTTTTGATAACAAATCTTTTATCAAACAATAGGTTATTTAGGAGTGTTCTTACAAGAACTTTGTGAAACCAACTATTTTTTTTTGGCAATAGTGTGTTAAAGTAATTCGAATCAAGACTTTAAACTGATAAGTTGTATATGTTAAGGCGCAACTACTGTATTATTACTTTGAATACATCTGATTGGTTATTTTAAAATGTCAGTGCGAATGAATTATGATTGTTGCTGCAGTAACAGGAAACAGAGAAGACTGCCTAGTTGTTATGAATAGACATATGTACAAGATGTAAGATGTTTCTATAATGATGTAAAGTAATATATGATTTTTGGATACAGGAAAAAGCGGAACATGAAGTACATGTTGGTGGCGTCCTCCATGTATTTAGTTTATCGTGTGGGAAATTTTCCAGCGTACTTTGAAGGACGACCCGTAATGTTTTTTCATGTTTTTGATTTATGCTCATTTTGATTTATCAATCAAAGCGTCGCGTTCAGTGGTTGCCGTTGGGAATTACTATTTTTATTATTATTATTATTTTTTTTTTTTTGGCAAAGTACTTCTTTTTTTTTTATTAAATAGACTCAGGTAATGTTCGAATTTGTCTGATTTTGCCATAAAGATGTAACGGCGTGATTAATTCCCGTAAAATTCGGAAAAGGCTAATAAATATATCTGTCGATACCTTTGCCCTTCACCGCCCCCCCCCCCCACTCCAACCTGTACACATCTTCTGTGGAAACTGGTCACAATATATAGCAACAGCTGAAAAGTTTATGTGCAATATAACTAATAATTACAACAGGTTAGGAAAGATTTTTTAACTGTGAACAGAAGGCGGGATTTTTTTTCTTTTCTTTTTTTTTTTTTTTTTCGTTTCTTGTAAAATTTCATCGTACATAAAACGTTATGTTCATCGCTCACGACTTAAAGAGTTATCAAGCTGTCAATTTGTAATTGAAGATATAGGGATTACGAATTTGTATTGCTACTATTAATAGTATGCTATTGAATATAAATATATTTAAAGTTAGTGGTGAACACTTTCCCCAGCTGTTGATTGTGTTGGACAGAATGAAAATTATTTTAATGAAAAACATTGAGTAAACAAAATCTTGTGCAGTAAAAATCAGTGCATCAGTATGACAAGTTCTTTGTATTGTGTTTTCGTTTTTACGTTACTGTGGGAGAGCTTTTGCTTGCGAATCTTGAATATATTCAATACATTTAAAATATGATGAAAAATAAAAGACTGGGACGAGTTTAAATCATATGCCGACAGCGCAGGGATGAGCTTGGCCTTCCGTGTAATCGGTGCAGTGTTTGTTACAGGCACTCATCAAATGGTGTGTTGTAGAACGGAGCTTTCTCGCGCTGTACTGAAATTGTCAAAAACCTCTTTTATCACCCGAAGCGTTATCTTCTTATAACCGAACCCCAGTATAATAATGTAAACCTGAGCTTTTTAAAGATCAAAACGACTTATTGAGAATGTGTTAAAATACAACTTCTGCTTCTCGCGTGTGGAATGAACATGAACAGTGCATGGATAGGACACAGGCATTTATCAGAAGGTGCTGTAAGATGATGTGCATATTGTCATTGTATAAAGGAGGCATCATCATGCCGTTTGCCGGTAAATGTCCTTTTTTCATGTTTACTTTGTCTATTCGTTGTATCTTCAGTATGGAAGCATTGCTGTTTAAAATTTAGCATTGCTGTTTAAAATTTAAATATCAGCGTTTTTTAAATAGAAATCTTGACGTAGTTATACACAATCTCGAAGACTGATTTACCGTGCGTATTATTATGTGTGATATTTATGTCTGCTCGACCATAGTGTTTGTACGTTCTGTGGATGTGTGTCTGTTTACGTGTGTGTCTGTGTCAGTCTGCTGTGAACAAAATGTGTGCAGGATATCTCGAGAACGAAACGTCGGATAGACTTCAAACTTGATCTGTTTATTCCTTGACTAGGTCGGACGGTTCTATCAACTTTTGATGCATGTTATATTATTAGGGAAGGCGTAAAAATCTTGCGTGCGAAATTTCTCAGCCGCTGAACATTGGAGAAAGTTCAAACTTGGTGGCATTGTTGTTTGACAGGTCCGAAAGACTTTGTCAAATTTTGTCGCGAGTAGACCAAACTAGTGCGGCGTATGACGTTATCACGTGAAATGTGTATATATTTTGAACAAGATCTCTCTAACGGAAAGTCATATCGGCTTAAATTTTATATGGGTATTCCTTGGGTGAGTCGAACGGTTCTGGCGGATGTCGCGAAGTAAGGAAAGGCTTATGACGTCATTACGTTGAAAGCTTGTTTGTAAAATTTCTCAGCCGCTGAACGTAGGAGAAAGTTCGAACTTAGTGGGTTTGTTGCTTGGTAGGACGAAAGATTCGAATGTTGTCGCGAGTACAAAGAACGAAAATGGCACATGACGTCACCATGTAAAATATCATCATGTAAAAATGGAAAGTGGTATCAACTTAAAATATTATATGGATATTCCTTGAGTCGGTCGAACAGCTGTTTCAACTTTTGACACGTGTAGTGAAATTAAGAAAGGCAATTTTTCTGTTGTTGATTAAAATATCTCGATAGTATAGAGTTGTATCGACTTCAGACTTGGTGTAGTTATTCCTGAATAAGTCGCACGGTTTTGTTTAATCATCAAACTTGTACAGAAACTTAAGAAAGGTGTATTACCTCACTGCACACCCTCCCCCCTCCCCCCCCCCTCCCCCCCCCCCCCCCCCCCCCCCCCCCCCCCCGCTTTGCGTTTTTGTCGGCTTCCTTGTTAGCAAAGCATAACTGCGCTAGTGATTGCAGCTTTTCCCAGAAGATTCTGGAGTGTTCCTGCATTTTTAGACTGCATGAAGGCAAAAGCAGCATTATTATCAACCCCTGGCTATTTCATAGGTAAGCTGTAAGTGACATTTTTGCGCGTTACTCACCTATAGGTATTACGTAACGTACCACTAAGTCAGGGCTCAGTTTCAGTTGTGGTTGCATTATGAAGGCCATGGAATGCTATCGTCGTATTTACAGGTCTCAAGCGGTCTAGCTGTTGTTTTATTTTATTTGGATGCCAAATTGATCCACACATGGGAGCTATTTTGTAACGGTTGGCATTGCTTGCAGTACCTGGAAGTATTTTTCACTTTGAAAGATTGTCTTCTGATATCTTGTGTTATGAAGAGCAGCTAACTGATATGGCACCAAAACGTCCTGCCCCTTCTCTGCCGAGGTAAATTATCTGTTGCGCAGTTATGAAAATGCCTTTTTAGTGCTTTTTGGCCGATGGGAATGTACGAATACAAGGTAGTATATCATGGCTATAAGTACACTTCAAGTACAGACCGTTACGTGACCTTGGGTAAAAGGGTTAGGGTTGCGTTTAGAGTCGTACCTACAATGGTTGCTGACGATTAGCAAACAAAATCCAGACTATCTTCAAGACCCGGATAAAAAGGGAAATTAAAACCTGTTTTGCCGTGCCGCTTTCAGATCCGGAAAAAAGGACATACGGTAAAACGTGCCTGTCTTGACCAACTTCCAAACCCGGATAGAAATTAACGAACAGTAAAACTACTGTAATGACCATCTTCCGGATAAAAAGGATGTGCAGTAAAACAGGTTTTAGCGACCACCTTCCAGATTCGGATAAAAAAGACGTATAGTAAATTCTGTTAGTGACCAACATCTAGTTTTGTTTATTTTTTAATTTTTGTAAATGAAGGTTATGCTTGCAGAAAATGATCTTTTACTTCAGGATTAAGGAACATGGTTATTGGTTAATTAATGGTTTAGTCAGGGAGACATTTGTTTTTGTTTACAAAAACAGGACACTAAATCGGTGTCGATTGAAAATGTGTAATATAAGCCTGTACTTTTATATTTTGTGTGCACTGGACGCTCTGTTTTTGTGTAATAACAAGCATAGCATTCCAAGTGAAATTGACCCAACAAATTCAAGTGAGAATAGGTATCATATTTTGTATTTGTTAGGATCAGTTGAGGGCCAAACATTCGCAGTTGAGACCACGAATAAAATCGGTGGAAAAATCTAATAGATGTATAATATGCGTAGCTGCGCTCCCTGCCTAGTAATTTTTATCCCAGCTTACGTTAGACGTAAGCTGGGGTATTCCTATCGGTCTGCGGATGGTGTCCATTAGTTAGTTAGTTAGTTCGTTAGTTAGTTGTTTATTTAGTAAACTTTGTTTCAAAATGCATCTACTCCTGCAATTTTGATCCGATGTCATGTATTTTTGGTGTGAGGCATCCCTAAGTGGTCATGCATACGGCTTGTGCTTTTCTAGTCGATCGGATGATTTTTGAATTTTTGGGGAATTTTTAAAGAAAAAATTTTAAAATGTATCTCCTCCTACATTTTTGACCCGATGTCATTTATTTTTGGTATGAGGCACCCCTAAAGGTTTGTGCATACGGCTTGTGCTTTTTTAAGTCGATCGGACAATTTTTGTATTTTTGGGGGATTTTTTAAGCAAAAATTTCGAAAATAATTCAAAATGCATCTACTCCTACAATGTTGATTCGGTGTCATTTATTTTTGGTGTGAGGCATCCCTAAGCGGTCGTGCATAGGGCTTGTGCTCTTTTAGTCGATCGGGTGATTTTTGAATTTTTGGAGAATTTTCGAAGAAAAAATTTAAAATGTATCTGCTCCTGCATTTTTCACCTGATGCCATTTATTTTTGATATGAGGCACCCCTAAAGGGTCATGCATACGGCTTGTGCTTTTTTAGTCGATCGGACAATTTTTGTATTTTGGGGGAATTTTAAAGCAAAATTTCAAAAATATTCAAAATGCATCATCTCCAACAATTTTGATTCGATGTCGTATTTTTTGTGTGAGGCATCCATAAGCGGTCGTGCATACGGCTTGTGCTTTTTTAGTCGATCAGGTGATTCTTGAGTATTTATAGAATTTTTGAAGAAAAAATTTTAAAATGTATCTTCTCCTACATTTTTGATCCGATGTCATTTTTTTTTTTTTTTTGGTATGAGGCACCCTAAAGGGTCGTGCATACGGCTTTTGCTTTTTAGTCGATCGGGCAATTTTTGTATTTTTAGGGAGTTTTTGAAGAAAAAATGCTTCAAAATGCATTTCCCACTACATTTTTTTTTTTTTTTTTTTTTTTTTTTTTTTTTGTTGTTGTTGTTTTGAGGCATCCCTGAGGGGTTGAGCATACGGGTTGCACTTTTTTAGTCGATCCGACAATTTCGGTATTTTTAGGGAATTTTTTAAAAAAACTTCAAAATGCATTTCCTCCCACAGTTTTTATCCGATTTCATTTATTTTTGGTATGATGCATCCTTAGGTGGTTCGGGTATAGGGCTTGTGCTATTTGACTCGACGTGGGAATTTTTGATTTCGGGGGGGGGGGAAATTTTTGATGAAAATACCTCAGAATGCATCTTTTCCTGCAGTTTTGATCAGACATCATTTATTTTGGGGCTGAGGCATGCTTATGGTGTCGTGAATACGGCCTGTGCTTTTCGAGTCGATCAGGAAATTTTTGGGAAATTTTTGAAGAAATTGAAAAATTCAAAATGCATTTCCTCCTACAGTTTTTATCAGATTTCATTTATTTTTTATATGAGCCGTCTCTAGGGGGTCATGCATACGGCTTGTGATTGTTGAGTGAAAACTTTACAATTTTTTCGGAATTTTTGAGAAAAAAAATTGAATGAATCTCCTCCTACAGCGCATAAACGCAAGTTAAATGAACTTGCGCAGTAATCAGATTCAACAAACCGCACATCGACGCAAGTTAAATAAACATTCGCAGTAGTCCAAATTAAGCACTGCGCATCGATGCAACTTAAATAAACATGAGTATTGGTCCGAAATGTGAACCGCTCATCGACGGGAGATAAATAAATATGCGCACTGGCCCGAAAAAAGAACTACGCATCGACGCAAGTTGAATAGACATGCGCAGTGGTTCGAAATACGAACCGCGCATCAACGCAACCTAACGAAACATGAGCACTGGTCCGAAATGCGAACCGCACATCGAGGCAAGTTAAATAAACATGCGCAGTGGTCCGAAATGCGAACCGCACATCAACGCAAGTTAAATAAATATGCGCACTGGTCAGAATAAAAAACGAACCGCGCATCAACGCAACCCAGAGAAACAGGCGCACTGGTCTGAAATGAGAACCACGCATCAACACAAGCTAAATAAACATGGGCAATGGCCGGAAATGCGAACCGCGCATCGACGGAAGTTAAATAAACATGCGATCCGGTCCAAAATAAGCACCGCACATCAACGCAAGTTAAACAAACATGCGAACTTGTCCGAAAAAAGAACCACGCATCGACCCAAGTTGAATAGACATAAGAGTGGGGCATCGACGGGACTTAAATAAACATGCGTACTGGTCCGAAATGCAAGTTAAATGAACCCGCGCACTGGTCCGAAATGCGAACCGCGCATCAACGCAACCTTAAGAAACAAGTACACTGGTCCGAAATGCGAACCGGATAACAAAGTTAAATAAACATGCACACTGGTTCGAAATGGGAACCGCACATCAACGCAAGTTAAATAAACATGCGCACTTGTCTGAGTAAGAACCGCGCATCGAGGCAAGTTAAATAAACATTTGCACTGGTCCAGAATAAGTACCGCTCATCAACACAATTTAAATAAATTTGCGCACTGGTCCAACATGCGAACCACGCATCAACACAAGTTAAAAAAACACTGGTGGAAAGTGCGAACCGCTCATCAACGCAAGCTAAATAAACAAACACACTGGTCAGAAATAGAAACGAGCATTAACGCAAGTTAAAAAAACATGCGCACTGGTCCGAAATGTGACATTCAACTATCAGGCGAAGGGAGGGGGGGGGGGGGGTAACTAGGTTGGTAGAGCGCTCGTCTTCACATCTAGGGTGTGTAGCCGGTGCGGGTTCGAATCCTGCTCGTGCCCATTAGCTGCGCACTCAATTATGATGTCCCTAGGGATCTTAACTGGAATAGCCCATTTCAGTATAATGTGGCAGGGTAGTCCTGATATAGCGCTGAGATATCTGAAAAGGACTTAAACAGCAATAAAACCAAACCAAAATGGTCCGAAATGCGAATCGCACATCAACACAAGCTAAATAAGCAAGCACACTGGACTTAAGTTAGCACTGTGCATCGACACAAGTTAAATAAACATGCGCACTGGTTCGAAATGCGAACTACGCATTAACGCAACTTAAATAACATGCGCACTATTCAAAATAAGAACTGCGTATCAATGCATCTTAAATAAACATGCGCACTGGTCCAGAATAAGAACCGCTCATCAACTGAAAGAAATGTGAGCATGCGCAGTGGTTCGAAATGCGAACCACGTGCAAACGTAAGCTGAATAAACATTTGCACTGTTCCAAAATAAGCACCGCGCATCAGTAAACATGCGCACTGGTCCGAAATTCGAACCGCGCATCATCTTAAGTTAAATAAACATTCGCAATGGTCCGAAAGTCGAACCGCTCATCAACGCAAGTTTAGTAAACATGCGTACTGGTCCGAAATGCAAACCGCGCATCAAAGCAAGTTAAATAAACATGCACAGGTCCAAAATAAGCACCGTGTATCAACGCAAGTTAAGTAAACATGCCAACTGGTCCGAAATGCGAACCGTGCATCAAGGCGCACCTAAGGAAACTTGTGCACTTATCCAAAATAAGTACCACTCATCAACGCAAGTAAAAAAAACATGCGCATTGGTCCGAAATAACCGCACATCAACACAAGGTAAATAAACATGTGTACTGATCCGAAATAAGAACCGCACATCAACACAAGGTAAATAAACATGTGCACCGTTCCAAAATTAGAGCCGCGCACTTGTCTGAATAAGAACCGCGCATCGAGACAAGTTACATAAATATGCGCACTGATCCGAAATACGAGCGTTGTTCGAAGGTATCTATGGCAGACTATGCAGTCTACCAGAGATAAAAACTCTGTTTCCCATTTTTCTGGGAAACAAATCTTTGTATACATTTATCGGTCTATGAACTGGTCCGGTGCTAAATTAATTATTGAGCTAGTCTTTTAACGTCTCATCTTTTGAATCCCAATTTTTCAGGGAAATTCCCTTGCTCATGCACGCTGGAATTGGTCTTATTGCTTTTCGTAAGCTGAGACTTTGTCCTTGGACAAACTTGTTCCCAATCTTGAAAGCCTGCTTGAGCAGCGCTTGTAGCATCGCGTGCTCTAAAAATGTGAGAAGAATACTCTGTTGAAATTCTAACTAATCTACTGAGAACTGAGCATGTGGCTTGGTTCAACATGGATCGAGACATTTGTTTATTGCTTATATCTACAAAAAGGCCGTGTCTAACTTGGATATATCTTTAAAATACAGATCCCCCTTTAAAACACAATATGCACAAACTTCTCTTTTATGGTATTAGTAGGTTACAGTAAAGTCAGTGTTATGTTTGTCAGCGTTTGAATCAGAACTTCTATGATTTACTCAGTCTCGAAAATTAACAATCTTTTTGCAAGTTAAATTACTATATTGTGAAACCCTTAACAAGCCAAAATGTACTGATGTCATGAGTGCCCAGAACACAGTTCTAAAAGGGATGGCCAAAACTAAATTCTTTGCTGACAGGCACATTGAGAAAATTAAACATATATAACATACTCTGCAAGTTAACCAAGCAGTCATTCGAATTTCTTGGACCAGTAGTAAGATAATTATTACGATAATTATCGACATTTTTGACACATGTAAATTGCATAGCTAGTTTTATGAATGTTTCAAATTCTGAAATTTATTCTGCTGAGCTTCGTAAAATGAATGGCAAAACTAGATATTATATTTCTTCTAATTCGTCTTGCAAACCTGAATAAATGACGCACCAATCTAAGCTTCGTAACCAAACGGCAAAATCGTATGTACTAAATATTATATTTGTCCCAATTCATCTTGCCACAAATTTGCAGTCTGCGTACAAGGGAGGAAGGGGGTTCGGACTGCTGCGTATGCACGCATTTATTTTAATATATCTCAAACATATTTTATATAATTAAATAACCTAATACATAGATTTACAAACTACATATTATACTGTTTTAGTGCAATGGTTATTTTATTCACATTTAATGTATGTTGACATGTACACTTTCAATTTTGTCACTAATTAATTGGCACTATGGTTTTTAAAACAGATTGATATTCTTTCAATAAAGCATAACATATTTGTACGTGCGTACAGGGGGGGTCTAGGCCAATGCGTACGCACTGCGTACATGGGGAAAGGGGGGGGGCAAAAATTGACAAATTTTTGCGTAGTACTTTATGGACTTCAAGCACTTAGAGGAGGTATATCAGGCTATTACGGCAGACGTCGTGCCATGTACTATGCCATCGTTAGGGTATATCAGAACGACCTTTAAATAATTTCGAAAAGTTAAAGATTAAAAGTGAAACTTTACACCGGAACCCCGAAAATCGGACCGTCTACGGGACTGGCCAAAAGTGGTCCGATTTCCGGGATGGTCCGATTTCCGGGGTTGGACAAAAATTTGATGTGCAAGAGTGCATTTTTTGTTATGTTAATAGTGTACCCATATGAAATGAGATAATAACGCCTCTTTCTGTTCTAAAATCATCAACTTTATTCTTACATCCAAGCTATTGATCACAAAATAATTCAATGACCATTCATATTTACACTGGGGTAGAAAAAATCAGAAGACTAAAAAATCTGACCAGAAAAATTAAATAAAAAAATTGTGTACTCAGGTTCTTAATTGCATTTTAATTTTATTTAAAAATGCAATTAAGAACCTGAGTATACAAATCAGTTGAGTTTTAAAAATAGGTCGACTTAAAGCGAATCTTAGTGACAAAATGAATAGAATTTATGCAGCTGTTGTGTATTTGAAAACCTTTTCACTGTGTAGCCGTATCTAAAAATAGGTCGACTTAAAGCGAATTTTAGTGACAGAATGAATAGATTTTATGTAGCTGTTGTGTATTTGAGAACTTCTTTACAGTTCACAGTATGATCTTTTTATTTTTTGCGTTAGACGAAATTAATCCATTTAGCTTGTGTGTATTTTTAAATGCATTTCATATTCAAAGTATTGTACCTTTTCTTTGCGGCGGGAATTATTTTAAAACTCATTCAAAATGTCTTCTAGCGAAGAAAAGACCGGATACGTTCTATCTCGGAGGGGGTGGAGGGGGGTGACGGTTGATTGGTAGTGAACATAAAAATGTATTTTTCCTGAGAAAACTGCGTGCTTTTTGCATTGTGCTCGAAATGTACATAACCAGATTCTTTGAAATTAGTGCATGTATAGCTAGATTAAAAATCGATGGAAAACAAGTTGTCGTTATTTTTTCTTTTTTTTTTTTTTTCTTTTTTTTTTCTTTTTTTTTTTTTTTTTTTTTTTTTTTTTTTTTGGTTACATTTTTTGGTCTGGGGAGACAAACAACTGGTGGACATTCTAACACTTTTTTCATCAAATAACGCTTGTGCGCGGCCATGCATCCCCCAACTCGCTGTATGTATATGATACGTAAGTGATTAAAATCACATCATTGCAAAGTAAATGAAAGGTCTTACTTGAATGCCGAAGATCCAACGCACACTCCGTTTCTATAACACACACTATTTTAATCCCCTTTTCAAACTTTTTATTTTGTATACTGAAAATTTGTAATTTTTTCTAATTCAAAAACACAAATTACACGCTGAAATACATTAAAAACATAACCGACTGTTAAGTATATATTACCACAGCCATGGGGTAGCATCAGGCTGACATTAAAAAAAGGGACAATAAAATCTGGAATATATTGCTCAAAGTTACCTGCACGGTATGAGTCCATGAAATGAAGCGTAAATGTTCCTGTGTAAATGCAGAATGTAAACATTCGTGATATCAGAGCGTACTCTGTAAAAGGTCAACTTGACCATAAAAACACGATAACACGCCCTTGATAGACTGAGAGGTATTTATTCGCAACAGAACTGTGTTCCACCTCTTCCGCACACATAAAATTCTGCACCTTCTCTTTGTTCTGTTTTTCAGCAAGAGAAGCTTCATATTAATATTGTGAAAAAAATACGATAACAATGATAACCATGCATACGCAATTCATGAAAGGCAGTTGTCTTTCAGTAATAGAAATATCATATGATCTGCGACTTACTGAATAGATATCCAAAGCAGAGCGTACTCAAATATATATACACTTATCCTTCGGTTCGCATAAATGACGGGTGTGCACTATTCTCCATACTTACTGTCCACTACACAGTACACATAAGATACTTGAATCAAGCAAAGTATTTCTTTAACTCTTGTAAGGAATCAAATGAGCACGAGCAATGACCAGTCTAGAATTTTGCAGGTTAGTTGAAACCATTGGAGACTGAGATTGAATTCATTATGCGTTTCATTGACGAATAAAAATCTGACAATGTAGGATTGTTTGCCACAATCACGCAAAAATGCCTTCAGGAAAAGGATTAACATTTCGCTTTGGTTGAGAAGAAATGACTTTTTTCCACGTCACAGCCTCCACCCGTCCCCACCACCCCTTATACCCTATCCCTCCCGTCACCCCCCCCCACCACCTCAACCCGTATTACCCCCCTCCCCACCCACTCCCGGTACCCCTGCCCTCTTTCTTTAAACCCACCCCCGCCTCCCGCCAGCTCAACAAACTCTGGAAAGTAGTGAAAGTTGAAGTTAAGTGTGGGTGAATTGTCCAATGTCAATTTATTCAATGGCGAATTGTGCGGGAGAAAGCGCTAGTGACTTAAAAAAAGTTAGGAATCCAATGCTTGTAGAAATATGTTAAAGACCTGTTCTAAATTTAAGGGCATTCTCGGAAAATAATCACACATTCAGTCCACCTATACGAGGGCATTTTAGACCATTTATTCTGTGCCTCTGACCTTCTGCCATTGCAAGTGGGCACTTTTTCGCTACCATGTAGCGAAATTCGGTCTAGTTGATGTATTGATGTCTAACAGAGGAATTTAACTGCAATTAAACTAAAACATTTCATAAGCTAAGTAGAATATGAACAGTTTTAAACTTAAAAATGGAATTTCTATTCATCGCAACTAACTTAAACTAAGTACGTTATAAAAACTAAACAGTTTTATCAAAATTTCAATTGTCATATTTCCAAAGTATTTGCATAAGAAGATATTTTTAAAAACTATGATCATTACCAAAATTGTATTCTCCACTATATTTAAGAAATGTTTTATATAACTGTTGATATTTAAATAAATGTGCAATTATAGATGTGGACTACTTAAAGTCTGATACAAATATCATATCAACAAAAATAACAATAATAATAATCAGACAAAATAATTTCTACAACCTGTAACCTTAACTTTCTGACATGATTAATGAATATCGTCTCATAGGTCTAGAAAAAGAAATTGAAATTCCGCAACAAAACCACAAACATCATCAATAAATTAGTAACCAGTTGGCTGTGGTTGACTGCAGGAAAAATTCTCCGTGCAAACAAAACGTCAACATTTTTCTGCACACCATAAGGGTAAGCAGGAAAAATTCCTGTGAAAGTAAACGTCCTCATGTTCGCTTCGCCATCAACTTGTCAACATATATAATTTTTACCGTGTCCATAAAAAGACTTAACGATGAGATAAACTCAACATCGAACCCAGTGGTGAAAGACATTGTGTGCACCCAACACCGGGCTGACTGTTTTATTGAGTCAAGTGGTGACTACACACATAATTTTGCCTCGTCACACTTTGTCAGTAGTTTGTCAAGAACTTGTCAGTTGATTGTCAGTTTGACAAGTTTGGCCTCGTCAGGGTCTTGACGAGTTTCTGACCAAAGCTTTGTCACACATTGACAAACACCTGTCGCTATCTTGTCAGAAACTTGTCACAAATTTGTCAAGTATTGCGTCACCATGACGTCACATCCTTTGCAAAACAAATGAAAACACGCGGACATCCTTTTTTAGATTTCTTGAGGTTTTAATGAATATTACTAGAAGTTTCCAATTATTACGTCTTACAAATATGTTTATTGGATAAACCATGATGTAAGTGCACACATCATATTCTCTGCATGTTTTGAAATAAGTTGTAATGTTTGTAAAATGCTTGTGAAATTTGTGAAAATTGTATTATCGCCCAATGTTGCAATATATAATGTATATTGTGTACTTACTGGCACGTAATTAAACAGGGTGAATGGATTCGATTATTTTAGTGTTTAATATAACAAAACCTGATGGTATAACTATTAAAATAACAACTGATGGTATAAATATCAAAATCTGCAGCTTATGCGTTCGTAAGTAAACCGCCATGTGCAATATATTATATATTATAATACTGCAAAACTTGTCAACAACTTGTCATAAAATTTTCGAAACTTGTCACAAGTTCGTCAACCTGACCAATTTGATGTGAAAGGATTGCCCTTAAAGCTTAATCTTTTAGAAAGAAACCCCATTCAGTCGTCATTTCAGAAATCAGTAAATAAATAATATTAGTTAATAAATAACAAGCATATCCAAGGACATGACCCAGCCGAGTTACCAAAAAAAAAAAAAAAAGGAAAGAGAGAAAAACTCTGAAACGAATACTGTTAGGCCAAAAAATGAAGAACTTTGTTTCTGAACGTAACCTTTTCATGATTTTAAAATACAAAAACGAGTTTTCCCGGGTGGTAGCTGCCCAAAAAGGGATGTTGGAGATGTTAGGTTTTGACGATTCACGTATTTACCAACAGTTACACAATTTTACAAAATTTCACAAAAATTCCACCATTTCGGCATTTTTTGTCATTTGCGAAAAAAGCAAAGTCCAAGTGGAGAAGCACCTAAGAAATTTTCGATTAAAAATGTTATAACTATTTGAAAAAGACTGAGAGAAATGAATGGCTTGACAATTCAGTTATTTACTACCATTTATTCCAGTTTTTGCCAAGCTTCAAAGTTCCGGCATTTCGGCAGTTTTTGGTGAACCGCGAAAACAAATAATAGCCTGGTAGGCGAACTCCTGCGGAACATCTCTGCGTAACAGCTAAGCGATCGGAGTTAAACTGTAGGAGGAGTAGCATTTTAAAAATGGGTCAAAACGGGCACAAAAAGTGCCGCCATTTTGTCAGTTTTTTGTCAATTGTCAAAAAAAGTAACAGTCAGGTGGAAGAACAGCCAGGGAACATTTCTGCGTAATATCAAAACGATTGGAACAAAACTGTAGGAGTAGTATTTTAAAGAAAAAGTTTAACATGCGCACATACATTCAAGCCATTCAATAAGAATTTTATTGATATAATAGATAATCAAAAATCAGCTATCGGAATGAGTAAAAAAAATCCGTTTTGTCACAATATCATTACAATATTCGTGACTTCATCAAAATTATCAAATGGCACTTTCAGATTTTTTTAATGTCTTGTAAACTGCCATGTGCAATATATTACAAATTGTCAGCAACTTGGCATAAA
>CATKHT010000093.1:0-45377 GCA_949752745.1 Protula sp. h YS-2021 | reverse complement strand
TATGAACCCCATCCCGTGTGATTGCGTCTCCCTCTCTCTTTCTCTCTCTCTCTTTCTCTCTCTCTCTCTCTCTCTCTCTCTCTCTCTCTCTCTCTCTCTCTCTCTTTCTCTCTCTCTCTCTCTCTCTCTCTCTCTCTTTCTCTGTCTCTTTTCTCTCTCTCTTTCTCTCTCTCTCTCTCTCTCTCTCTCTTTCTCTCTCTCTTTCTCTTTCTCTCTCTCTTTCTCTCTCTCTTTCTCTCTCTCTCTTTCTCTCTCTCTCTTTCTCTCTCTTTCTCTTTCTCTTTCTCTCTCTCTCTCTCTTTCTCTTTCTCTCTCTCTTTCTCGCTCTCTCTCTCTCTCTCTCTTTCTTGACCTTGACTATTCCTCCTTTTCTTAAATTCAAAACCGAGAAGTTTGTTTTTAAGTTTTTTTATTATTTATATTCTGTTGTAGGTTTTAATTTGATATGTGAATGCCACAATGAGAGGGCTATGAAGTTCAAAATAACAATGGCTAGAGAAAGTAAGCCACCAGTGTATACGTGTTCTATCCAGGCACTTAATCTCGTCTCTAGCACAGAACCACGCAAAATACGGTCAATTGAACTGGAATAAAATTGGAATCGTTTCGGTAAACTGTATTTTCCCGTCCTTCTTTTCTCGATTGAATAATATATATAACAATATTTCACAATACAAATAACGCAAGGCGGAGGTACTTAAGGCGTCAAAAGACCACGATTAACAAACCTTTAAGCAGGTATATGACGTCATCTATGGCTACCGTACGACTCTCTCTCCACCCTTCACCCTCCTTAAGGCGGAAAAATTGAGATTTTTGTACAGTTTTACGTTTCAGACAATTCTGATCATCTTTCATTTTCAGGCCCAATTTATAAGTCACGGTTATAAGATAAAATTTTATTATGTTGTCAGAAAGTAATGCAAATCTCATAGAGCAGGATTTTTTAAGAACTACAATAATTTACACTCGAACTGTTCTTCGATTACCTACAAGGGGTTGCACCTCCTTGCCAGGCCCAACTGCTTGTAATTCTGCGAAAGAAATTCCCCAAAATGCGCAACTTCAGGACAAAATCGTGTCGTAACCTTTCATTGTTAAAAAACCATACGTTCTGATCCCCTTCCCTATCTACACCCAGGCCGAAAAAGTCGCATGTTTATAAATATCAATTAACTGAACTCTCTACTACAGGTTATAGTGGATTTTGTACGAGAAGTAAGAAAAATCGTTGCAGGATCTTTATTGTGAAGGCAGGAACACATAAAAGGGCATGTTCTGTATAATGGCGATTACGCATTGTATTTAAGTCTTATTGCACAAAAAAAAGTCAGTTTATTTCCGTTAAAACGGGCTTAATGGCATGCTCACTGTGTGAGTAAAAGTTGAAATCTTCCCTGGCTTCTAATTGGTTGAAACAACCCCCTAAATACGGCCCGTAATTTGCATACTTTCGACACCCTAGATTTTTCACAGTGGACATACACGATGTCCATCCCACACATCTGGTCGCTATTTCGCCATGCCGCTATTCATACCGCCTTGTGCTCACTAGGCAAGGGTCTAGCCTTCAGGGAGGTACTGCTATATGTAGCTCACGTACCCTTTTTTTACTCTAGTGAATTTTTTTAGCAGCCATCCCTCTCCACCTTCTTAATCCTTATGCAAGCGTATGTTTGCTGCATTTATTTGCCCGCCCCTTCCCAAATCTGCTTTGTCGCATTATTGCTCACAAGATATTTTGTTACTATGGTTCTTCTGTTTTGTGCCAAACGGTATCCAGACAGAAGGGCCTTGGAGAAAAGGGCCTTGGACATAAGAGCCTTTCCCAAAACGGCCTTTCCCGAAAAGGCCTTTCCAAAAACGGCCCTAAATGAAAAGTTGGACAAAAGGGCCTTGACAATTTTTTTCTAGGATTTTGGGTTTTAATTATTTAATAAAATATGTGATAAAATTACAAGTAAAAAAACAAAATTCATTGTGTTTTTACAGATAACTGCCTTGATGTTTTGTTTCAATTACTCCCCATCACTCTCTTGAGATTTCCGAAACACTGGGCCACAGGATAATTCCTGTTTGTACCAATCACTGCCTTGATGTTTTTACTCATTGCAAAGACTCTTTCAATTACTTCCTCTCACTGCCTTTAAATGCCAGATTCCGGAGTCAATTGGGCCACAAAAGATAATCTATGTCCTTTCTTTCGTTCGTCTGCACTGTGCTTTTTAAACACACGCTCTAATCCGGATGATGTTGGCGTGTCAGTGTCTTGCCGATATGTAAGAAGTTCTGAATTTGACGTCTTTACTTAAACTCTTACCAACAGCAATGAATCCCGGACAAAACGGCGACGGCTAAAACGGCGACGGCCAAAACAGCAATGGATATAATACAAAGTAATAAAGGACTGTCTAAATGGCTTCATGCACGCTAAGAAAAACGTGTGTGAGAACCACAGCAAAAAAATGTCTCAGGGCCCTTTTGTCCAACTTTTCATTTAGGGCCGTTTTGGGAAAAGCCATTTTGGAAAAGGCCGTTTTGGGAAAGGCCCTTATGTCCAAGGCCGTTTTCTCTAGGCCCTTCTGTCCCGGATTCGTGCCAAACTCGCCCCATCCGCCTCTTCCGCCACCCATTGTATTTAATGTATAAGTTACACCCTTGCCAGCCACCTTCCCGTTCTCCCTCCTTTGTCGCATTGTGTAGTAGGTAAATGTATCTCATGTTTCTCTTTGCTTACTCTCCCTTGCCTATTCCACTCCCTTCTCATATCGCACTTATAATGTATTTTAGCAGTAGGTATATAACAGCATTTCTGGGCATCGTAGGACCCTCCCCCAACTAAGGCGGAAAATGGAGGTTGTACTATAGTTTTACGTTTCAGACGATGTTGATCATCTTTCATTTTCAGACAACACCCTCTCCTAACACGGTGACGGATCAATCTCTGATAAATGTGTGCTTATTGGCGTGTTCATCACTGTGAGCTGTGGGTGTAGGAAAAAAATGGCAACGGAAAAATGGCAACGGAAATAATGGCAACGGAAAATATGGCAACGGAAAATATGGCAAGTGGAAATAATGGCAACGGAAAAAAGGGCAAAGTGAAAAAACGGAAAAAATGGCAATCTAACAAAATAAAAATTTTATCACATTTGTCAAATTTATTCCTTAGCGTAATATCACGAGCATGTTGCTCATTCTAGACTACGGCCCTAATAAATGTATTGTTGTGATGGCACCCGAACATTAGCAGTACTTTATACACAGGGTTAAAGTTTTGCCTGATGCAGCCCAAATAAATGTTTTGTTACGTTGACACCCGAGCATCCGAAAGATTAACCGCATTGTACACACAGCGAATAAGTTTTGCCTGATGCAACCCAAATAGATGTATTGTTACGTTGACACCCGAGCATCCAAAGGATTAACGGTGGCGTACACAGGGATTACGTTTTGCCATTTTTGCTTGCGCCCCAAATACCCTAACATCAAGTGATATTAAGTGGTTTTGATTGGACTTTCTTTGACCTGAGTAGTCAAGGTAGGTGATTCATTGCTTCTACTGAACTTCAGTGAAACTTGCCATTTTTTCCGTTTTTTCACTTTGCCATTTTTTCCGTTGCCATTATTTTCACTTGCCATATTTTCCGTTACCATGTTTTCCGTACCCCGTGAGCTGTATGTGCAATGATAACGGAAAGTTATTGCGCTGCGGTTATGTAGAGCTCTATATATAGCACTGCCAATCATCCGACGTTCGAACGATTCATGTTGACAAACATTCAAAAGATTAAAAATCCCCACGGTCCCACTATAGAACATCTTCAGTTGACCCACGTTACCGTGATTGAACCTATTGAGTAATTTGCCATTACAAGCGATCGGGTCTGGCAAATGAATCCGCGACATCTCGCATCTGGACATCTCGCATCCGACAACTCGCATTTGGACATCTCGCATCTAGACATCTCGCATCCAAATGAAAAAGTGGACATCTCGCATCCGTGATTTTTTTGCTCGATTTATCATTGCGTTTTGGCTGTGGGGGTAGGTGGTAATCATTTTATATAGTGTCTGTTAACACTGTACTTTACTACGATTTGACAAAGCTTAGGTTTGCCCCGAATACTTTCGATGAATTTCATTCCAATTTTATCATTTAATAGCAAAACCCATGATTTCAGTATCTTACCTTTATATACGCTACCTTAAAGGATGTGGATTCGTGACTACATCTTACCCGCTGCATTTTCGAACCTGTGCACGTTTCCCTTCCAAACCGTGCATCAAAGATAAATTTTTACAAATTGAATAGATCAGTGGGATTAGTGGATGTAGATTCATTCTTAATACTGATCCACCGCACGTTCATTAAATCCTTCATGCTTTGATGTGCCTCTTTCGAGGGATTAGCCTATGTGGATTCGCGCTGCACCAAACGTTGAACTACTCACTATGGCATTCACTGAGTACAAATGTAAGTCTAACTCTTGAATTACTCCGTAAACTGAACTAAGTTTTTTCAGTTGATTTACTCAGATAACTTACGTTTTGGAAACCCCTGTTAATATCGTCAAGCACAAAATCTCGCTTATAATTTATTTTTACTCAATAACTTACGTTTTGGAAACCCCTGTAATTTATTTTCTGTATGAAGTTTCCCAAACACAGTGTTAAAGTTCCCCCTTAAAAGCAGACCAAAATCACGGATGCGAGATGTCCACTTTTTCATTTGGATGCGAGATGTCCAGATGCGAGTTGTCAGATGCGAGATGTCCAGATGCGAGATGTCCAGATGCGAGATGTCTGGATACCGAAGAACAGTTCGTGTGTAAATTTGTTATAGTTCTTTAAATCAACAATCCTCCTGTTCGAGAAATGCATTCCTTTCTGAATACATAACAAACAATTTCTTATCTTATAGCCATGGCTAATAGATATGACGTCGGACACGTTTTGTGGATCAACGGAAAAGCTTGATTTCGCTTTCAGTACTTATTGAGCAATATATGAATGCTTTGTTTTCTATTTAACCCGCTTCTGGGCCAGATGTATACATATTTTTCAGCTCCAGACAAGACAAGCTAGTTTGAAATTCACTGCTTGAACTGGGCGATAAACATATGAATTCTGGAATCAGTAAACGTTTTCATACATTATGGTGTTGTGCAGATGGCCTAGCAAAGGCACCTTTCTTCATTTTTCATTTTGATCGTTGTGGGCAAGGGTATCACCCGTAAATCAATAAAGTACAACCTCCCTAAATCAGCCGAAACATTTAAGTCCATGTTAAGTTCCCATTGTTTTCTTATGATACGAACCTGGGCAATTCGGACACTTTCTTATTCCGGACAAATTGACAGTTTTTTTCAGATCCAGTTTTAGATTTTGCTTATGAATAACTCTTGCAATTCCTACAAAGAATAGCCATCTCTGAGTGCTGTTTTTGTGTACCTCCTAGATAATGTCACTAAGAATGTCCCACAGCAAATATGACTGCTTTTGTATTATTGCGTATCGCTTCCCATGTCCCAAGTGATTTACATGTGTAATGTCTGATAATTAACCTGGTTTTACTGAGCTGCAATTAAAAAAGCAATATTTATGAATAAAAAACTCCTTTTGCATATAGAACTATAGAGATTTAAAACTGGCTGAGAGCTGTAGGAAATGACTGTTTGTATGCTAAACCAGTTATGTTGAAAATTTGCTATTCTGCCCAAAGCGTTAAAAATGATAAAGAAATCTGAAAAACACGTTTCAGTTAAATATGATAGAGATTTGAAGTAACAATAAATGCAAGCTGCGGTTAGGGTTACCCTTAATGCTGTTAACTATCTTAGTTAGTCGTTAAAAGCCAAATTTGTTGTGTTATGTAATAGTAGATCTAATATCTCACTGTTATGAGGGAAATTAACAGTTATTTGTTTTTATATTGAATTTCTCTTTATGAACAGTTTGAATATAAAGTTTAGCTCTGAATCGTAACCAGGTACTGCATAGAACTGAAAAAGTTTAACTCTCGTTGTCTGTGGCAGTGTTAGTAATCGATAAGTAAAATAGGAAGTAAGCTTTCTACACAAACTTTCCATTGTATTATCAATGAATGTGCCATTATTTGTATCCCAGTGCTTAGAGTCAGTTGAAGTTACACCTTAGACATCATCCTTATAACCACCTGTTTTGTGTTACCATATGTTATATAACCATTGGTGTATATAACCACAGCGTCCTCTAGTAGCAGGCTCTCCTTAGTACTTCACAAACCAGACACGACTACACTTTCACTTACCTTAAGCAATGAAATCTGACCAAGCAAAATTAGATGTTAGTCATATGCCAAAATTGTTTTTACAGTATGTGGTTAATGCGAGTGGGTAGCAAAGTGGTTACCGTGCAGTAAACAGGTGGTTTCTCATATATCATAACGTATGTTACCAACGGTGGTTTAATATGGTATCGACCTGTTTATCCCATGTACGATTTTGATATATGTGTGTTGTGCTGGTCATATGGCAACCATGTAATTTGGCTTGTAGTAACAGTCTCCACATATTAATTTTTTATTTTAACCATCTAACGGGTCACGTTAAAATATAGTGACCGTATGTTAAAAATTAACGATTACATGGTTACTATGTTTTAAAAATTTGACCTTATAAGAAATGATTACAGCATGTTTTCGATGTGAGTTTACTGCTTAACCACCAGGTTTCATTATTAAATTTGTTGTGCGTGCAGTCAAATTTCACTATGCAATAAAAGGTGTGGGATACGATTAAGAGCTTGTAACATATGGTCCTTTACTTATCGATGACGATTTCTGGTGAAGGATTCATTGTGACATCAAGGTTAATTCTATTCGATGAGAATCGCTGGGTGATCTCATTTCCAGACTTATAACTGAACCGTGCTAGATCTCGTTCTATTGATTCTATTCAGCCATGACAAAGAGGCGGCATTTTTTAATTGCTTTTGAAAGGAGCCGTATAAAATGAATGCAATTGCAACACACGGTTATATGTACATTCTTTGTAAAATGATAGTTTTTACTCTATCCTTTAAAAACTGAGAGAAGTTGCTAGTGTGAATAATACTTCATTTGTGTAATGTAACCACCTGCGTTGTGTAACCAGTGCCGTCTGGTTGCAGACTCTCTAACCATGTGGTTAACACAAGTGTATAAAATTATGCTATGCTTTTACAGATGGTAACAAAGTGGTTAACACGTGGTTTCTATATATCCTAGTATATGTCACCAACATATGGTTAACATGGTCGCTATGTGTTTATGCAATATTCAGTTTTAATATCTGTGTGTTGTGGTGGTCATATGGCAATCAAGTGGTTTGGCTTGTAGTTACAGTCTGCATATGTTAAACTTAATAACTATCTGTTGGGAAATATATGTTAATAATATATGGGATGAACATGTGGTAAGAACATAGAGTAAGAACATATAGTAAGAGAATATGGTAAGAGCATAGCATGTAACAAATTCTTTCAACAGGTTTACGATGAGATTATTTACATATTGAGCATTTCTTGTCAGTACAATCAAATTTACCATCTGGTCAAACGTGCGGATTTCATACATAGAATGAAATTAATTCGCGCGCACGCACGCGCGCCCGCGGGCCCGCGGGCGCGCGTGTGTGTGTGGTCTTACATGCTTGACGAAGGTGCATAATCCATTGTCACATCAATGTTAATTCTATTCCTTGAGATAATGCGTTTCTCTGGTAGATCCCGTTCAAGTTATTAACTAATGATGCTTGATATCGTTACTAACGAAATCTTGTTCTCTTGATGAATTTTCAATCACAGGAAAGAATTCTCAACTTATTTTTGAAAGAAAGATTAAGCTGAATATTTGTTATTTATGTATATGTACTTATTCTTGGGAAGGGCAGCCTTTTAGGAGACAGAAGTATGCACTTTCTAATATTCATTTATTGGTCACTTGCATATATCCAAGATGTGCAGTAAATGATAAAACTAGACTGGCGAGACCCTTTTCTATGCCATCGATATAGTTGGAAACTTTTGTTAATTGTTAACATTTGCCTTTACTTTTAACGGACTGATACATTTCATAGTTCAGTGCAAAAAAGTAAAAGAGCGAGGAATGAGGGAAGGAATGTCGGTTGTGAAAGCAAGTCATCTCTTAAAAAGCCATTTTTTGAAAGGATTTTCAAGGAAAATAAAACTAAAAAAGAGCACTTAAGTTTTGCACATTAGACAAATTCGTTTATTTTGTCAGCTGCAAAAAGCGTTCTGTAAACGAATAGAGTGAAGCATTTTATATCAAGCCAAAAGGTGGACAGGGTGAAAATCGGTCAGAAAATGTAATACAATAGATTGTTGGTAGGACTATGACATAATTAAAACTGCTTAATAACCTAAACAATCAACTGCATGTGTTTTCGATAATTTTGAATTTAAAATTTAATTAAAGCATACACTTTCGAGTACACAGAATCTTTTTAGCTATTCTGGTCTTGCTACCAAGCATCCCGCATTGATTTTTATCACCTCGTCACACATGATATACAAAAGCGATTGTGTTGAGCTCACTATACGGCTGCTTATATGCTTTATTATCACCGATGCGAAGTATAAACTTGCAGAATTTCAGAATTTCATGCAGTACCAGATGGGAGACCCACAGGGTGACCACTTGGTATCATTGTGTTACCATGCGTGTTAAAAAAAAACGCGGAGAAATTTTGAAACCGCGCGGAGTGCTGTTTTCGTTAAGCAAGCAGTGGTGGTATTTTCAATTCAGTACTCTCCGTTTGCTCCATTTCAATCCGCGTTTGGTTAAAAATTGTTTATTATTTCAAAATTGGCAGTCCACGTTAAGCGATTGTTTTAAACAGTCATGGAGACCCATAGTAGCCAGATGGTGCGGGAGTGACCCCATGGGGAAAACCCCCTCCTCGTGCACTTTATATAGCTATTCGCGTTTTTGACGACCACGGAAACGATTTTCAGTGAAAAAAGAGAAACACGCTAATTAACTTTGGAGCAGCAATCTTGTAAGATTTCACTAAAGGTAAACCTTTTGTGATCAAAAGAAATTTTAACGATCAAGAATTCCTTTTGTTAGTTCAGTTTAAGTATTTCTTCGGATATGAATATGTTTATCAAAATGTACTTTGTTGTGATTTTAGTTGAAATAAAGCTTATTAAAACCCAGCTCATTAACACCCTTTGAGTTTTTCTTACTTACAAATTTAGCATAATTTCCAATGCTTCTTCCATTTTTCTCCTTTTTTATTCGGTTTAGATATTTCCCAGGCAGCTGCTCCTACGCCATTTCACGATAACCACGATAACCACGATAACACACATACAGGGTGATAAGATCTCACTGGAACTCCAAAAATTTTTAAACATGACTATAAGGTGAAGATCAGGGTGATAAGATCTCACTGGAACTACAAAACTCTTTAAACTTGACTATCAAGGTGAAGGTCAGATTGAGAGCAATAGTTATTTTGCCTTAAAATGGTTTCCAGACAACTCCTAGCAGACTATTTGCCGCACGAGCTTTAGCTTTTGTACACTTAAAGGCAATGGTATGTTGTTGGTGACATTACATTTTTGTTTCCTTGACCTGAAAAGCAAGGTCAAACCGAGGTCAAATCATTTTTAATAAGCCTTTTTATTATGAAACATGGCTACAGATAAACTCTTAATCCCTGGTTGAACAAATACACAATTTTTGAAGGTGTTATCCTCGCGATCTGAACCTTGACCTTGAGAGACAAGGTCAAAGAATATTTAATCTTTTTATATCGGAAAACATTGGGTAAAGTGAATTTTGGACGTAAACGACGCTACACCAGAGGCACCTCGGTGACTGACATTCTTGGCCAAGTTTTCTCTTTCAGCTTTTCCTACCTCAGTGTTACTGCATAAACGCCGTTTGTCAGTGACAACCAACTGGCTAGATGCACGTTTTCTTAAATCTCCATTCTAGAACTGGACAGGGTGAGACAATGACATGCCACGTCCGGGTAAACATCGCATCGTTACCGCAACGTTGGATAGACGTCGATTATCTGACATATGCTATTACTATTGCTATTACCACCTGTGATGGATTCGAGACGTCAATCCCAGATTAACAGAACATGCTGCAAAGACACTAGTCCATGCTTTGATTATCAGCCGCTTACTGTAACAGTTTGTGGATTAATATCCCAAAATGTCTTCTTGGGCGGCTACAATGGATACTCAATCATGCAGCTCGTGTGGTAAAACTGTCGCATGATGAGCCCACTCGTGATAAAGTGATCGCTCTTCATTGGCTGCCGATTGAACAACGCATCATGTTTAAAGTTGCATTAATTACGCATAAAGCCCTTAACGATCAAGCACCAGCATACATTAGAGAGATACTTACGCCTTACGATCCAGCTCGTCGTCTCAGGTCGTCTGACCAAAGTCTACTCGTTGAGAATAGGACTAACCAGCGCTATGGTGACCGGGCATTTCAAAATGCAGCCCCGAGATTGTGGAACTCGTAGCCTTTTGAAGTACGAATCGAAAAGGATATTTTAGTGTTCAAAAAATAATTAAAAAGTCATCTTTTTAGACTAGCCTACTATAAGTAGTTCCTTGATATGCCAATCTAGTCACTATAATTATAAGGATTTGATGTGAGACATTTCAGTTTTAACAACTTTTGTGAAAGTATTCAAAATTTCATTTCAGTATACAAACACTTTTCTAGTCATTGATTCTTGTGTTATACATAATTTTTAAGTTACGATTCTTTTATTCAGTAGGTATGTAATTACTTGTATTTTAGCTATTGTTGCGCTAAGGGTTCAACCCATTGTAAACGAATTATAAATACGTATAATAATAATAATAGTATACCATTAAAACAATTTTGTCAAATGCATGTGGATTTTACTGTGTGTATTATATTTTACATCGGGCTCGAGGTGTAAGTGTAGAAGACATTCTAGAGGTAATTAGAAACAGTGACAGTGATTTTATTGTAAAACATATGGTTTATGATCGTTATAAGCATTTATTTTATTAAATAATGTTCGTTAAGTATGTGTTAGTTAAGTACTGTCCATTAAGTAGTAGTTAAGCATTGTTCGTTAACTATTAGTTAAGTATTGTTAGTTAAGTATTAGCTAAGTATTAAATAAGTTGTCATTCAACTAATTGTTGACCAAATAAAAAATTAAAAACGTGGACTTTTATTTCAAACTCATTCAAACAGATTCAAATTTATATATTCAAATTGATTTTACGCATATTAATGAATACATTAAATACATTATTAAACTACATTAAACAATGACATTAATAAGTATGATACATTTCTAACAAAAAGTTTACAAACACATACCAAAATTACGTTTGTTCTTTACAGTTTTTATCATAGTTCAGCACTTCATCCAACTTGATTTTCACATTTCGAATAAACCACATAATCTATTTGTGGTATGGTGTTCAGAAATAATGTCCATTCGTCTTCATTCAGATTGATGTTCGTTTTATACATGGGTTACTGAATGACAGGGAGTACTCAACAGGAATGACGTTCTAGGTCTTACACCCTCCCAACCCCCCCTACCCCAATTTGTACCATACCCGACAACAAATTCCACAAAAAACTCAATTTTAGTGACTGTTAACGAACAACTGAAGTCATGTCGGGATTTACTCAACTTTTAACACATTGTTTTTTTTCGGGATTCGTTTCGGCGTCTCGATGGCATCATAGACACGTGTCATTTTACCCTTCTTGAGAATACCTTCTCATGTTGCAAAGACGCCAGAGAAGCAATGTCGTGTAGAAACTGAGGTCACCTCGAAATAACAAGTCGCACTATCGCCCGAAATGGGCATTCGAATATTTGAACCAATGGTTTTCATGAGAAGGTGTCACACCATGAGGTGTTACAACCAAATCTTTGCAACGTGAGAAGGTATTACAACATGAGAAGGCGTCACAACATGAGAAGGCGTCACAACATAAGAAGGCGTCACAACACAAGAATGGACCTCAACATGAGAAGACGTCACAACATGAGAAGGCGTCACAACATGAGAAGGGGCCTCAACATGAGAAGGCGTCACAACGTGAGAAGGTGTCACAACACGAGAAGGGGCCTGAACACGATAAGATATCACAACATGACGAGTGGCCTCAACATGAGAAGGCGTCAGAACATGAGAAGGGGTCGCAACATGAAAAGGTGTTACAGTATGAGGAGGCGTCACAACATGAGAAGTCGTTACAATGTGAGGAGACGTCATGAGACGGTTTCAAAACGAAATCTTTCCTTGTTATTTTATGACTGCGAAACCTCTCGAACGGCTGGAACGTATTTGGTTAGAGATGTCAGTTAACAAATGAAAAAGAGTGAACCGCAGTTTTCAGGATAGCTGGAATTTTGTATCGTAGGTGCCCTGGGATCCGTCTTTACGTTATTCGACTGTTTCATGTTAAACATATGTTTTTTGTGATATTTTTGTCAGTGATTTTATGCATTGTTTTAAATTGTATAATATAAGCCTCAAGAGCGTGTTCTTCAGTCACGGAATACCCGACTGAAGGCGTGTTGGAACTGTTAACTAAAATCAGGAATATCCGGGTGAAGGTTTGTTAGAACTGCTAACTAAAAGTCAGGAATACACGGCTGAAAGTGTGTTGGTACTGAAAAACAGATATCAGAAATACCCCGCCGAAAGGGTGTGGGAACTGCTACACAAAAAGTCAGGAATACCCGATTGAAGATGTGCTGGAACTGAAAATTAAAAGTCAGGAATGTCCTGTTGAAGGTGCGTTGTAATTACCTACCAAAAGTCAGGAATATCTGGTGGAAGGTGTGTTGGAACTGCAAACAAAATCAGGAATACCCGATCGTAGGTTTGTTGAAACTTCCAACCAAAAGTCAGGAACACCAGTTGAAGGTGTGCTTTAACTGCCAACAGAAGGCCAATGAATATTAATTAAGGAGGGATTTTAATTTTGAATTATTAAATGGAACAGTTTAAATAATAAAATATATATTAACATATGCATATATATAAATAAAGCAATTAAACAGTTTTGATCCTCTTATTCACCTTCTTTGCTACGATGCAAAATAATCAAGATTTCAATACAAACTAAGAAGATTTTCTACTCAACATAAAAAAAAGCTGCATCAAAGTCCCATCAGTAATGCCAAGGAGTGTCTAACTGGCGTCTAACTGACCAGAGTTCCGAAGGTGCTTTTACTTGGATATAATCTCCACCTGTTTTAGTTCTCTTCGCCTAAAATACATTTCGCAAAGGACATTTCGCCCAAATTGGTCATTTCCCCAGGAGCCATTGGTCTTTTCGCCCAATTTAAAAGAATTTTCTGGTTGTTTCGCCCAATTGGAAAAACTCAATTTGGTCAATTCGCCCAATTTAAAGAAAAACGAATTCGATCGTATCGCTCAATTTACAAAAAAACCGAACTTGGTCGTTTCATCCAACTTCAAAAAATGCACTTGGTCCTTTCGCCCAAAACATAAAATATAAGAAATAGAAATTCGCTAAACAAAAAACTTTCTTTGCTTTAGGACCTTAAATATGTTATATTTAAGGTAAACGGCAAAGTTCCCCCCCCCCCAGTCTTCTGCCATCTTCTGCCCCCTGATTCTGCCCCCCCTTTTTTTGCAACCAGGTGAAGTACCCCCCCCTTCAAAAAGGGTGGGGATGTCATCTGCGTCCCCTCTACAAAAATCAGATTTTATAGAAATAATGTTGCATTTAAGTCATTTTTATTGGCATTTTCGAAATCATGTTTTAGAAAAAATTGTTGCTATAAAGTCGACAATTCAATTCGATGAATTCAATATAAATTGCAATCAGTTCGATTGCAATTCACTATTAATTGCAATAAGTGAATTACAATTAATATTCATTGCACTCAAGTAAATCAGAGTCTGAGGCATTGCAATTGATCGTAATTGCACTCCAGTCAAAGTTCAATCACACCTGAGATAGTGTTTTCTCAGATCAGTCATTTCTTAGATCTATTCACAAATTCAACAATGAATAGATCAATCGTCTCTTTTAAGTAGTCACTTCACTGAGAATGAATAGATGAATCGGTTTTTTTCATTTACTATTCTTCGGTTTTAAAAAATTATTTCAAAAAGAAATAATGATTATGAAACTCCCTAAAGCCTAAAAAATTACTTAAATACATTTTTTTGTCTTTTTTTGGGGGGGGGAGGCAGATGACATCCCCTCCCTTTCGGAGGGGGCACTTCACCTGGTTACAAAAAGAGGGACAGAAGACACGGGGCAGAAGATTGCAAGGGCCACTTCACCGGCATTCTACATTATTTTTTTATGAACGTAAACTCGTAATTTGAACCCCACAAATTACAATTTGTAGTAACTTCGAAAGGCTTTCAGTACTTCAAAAGTATTTCACATCAATATCAAAGGTGAAGATGAATGGTAGTAAATTACAGTTACGTTCTTGTATCAATAGGTCTTTCAATTGCACGTATAATTAGATTTGCAGTTACAAAGTTTTTAAGTGTCCTGAGTGGAACAGGCCACAGGCAATTGTCAATTTATGTCTTAAAAACAATATCCAGTGAAATAAACCTATTAGTATTACTCAGAAAAATAAACTTCGAACATGTCATAAAAAACAAAGACTTAAATAACAACTAAAATACAAAGGTACTAAATCAATGAAAGTAGAGAAATCTGTCATTAGTGGGCGGAACAACCTAACACGTTGATAAACAAACAAGTTGTCATCAATTGGTCATCTAGAATAAAACTTTGGTAAATATATGTAACACAGGCGACAGGTGTAACACAGGTGTAACACAGGTGTAACAGGATATCCTGCCCCCCCGGACATCTTGACCTCCCAGACAAGATATCCTAGGATATCCTGGCCCCCTTTGGAAACCAAGTTATCCTAGTATATCTTGGCCCCCATAGCAAAAATAAAAATGCGACAAGCATCGTACCAAAAGAACATATAAGTCGCAAAAATAAAATAAATTCCCAGCACCATACGAGACTAAAAGAAAACATAACTGTCACAAATGAAATAAAATCCCAGCACCATACTAGTTCACTTTACAGTGCTATTTTTCATTAAACTGAGAGTAATGTTCGTTTGTATTTGAAATATATATGTTGCGATTTGTCATTCTAAGCTTTGCCAATGGCTTTAGAGCAGATCTCTGAGCTTTGTACGTAAGCCATTTGTAGGTAACGTATCCATCGCATCCACATGGCGAAAATGGTTGTAGGAAAAATGGCAACGGAAATAATGGCAACGGAAAATATGGCAAGTAGAAATAATGGCAACGGAAAAAATGGCAAAGTAAAAAAACGGAAAAAATGGCAAAATAACAAAAGAAAAGTTTTATCACATTTGTCAAATTTATTCTTAAGCGTAATATCACGAGCATGTTGCTCATTCTAGACAACGCTCCTTATAAATGTATTGTTGTGACGGCACCCGAACATCCATAGGATTAGCAATACTGTATCCACAGGGCTTAATTTTTGCCTGATGCAGTCCAAATAAATGTGCAGCCATGCAGTTGTGGTTCCGTAGGCCGGGTTCGAATCCCGCTCGTGGTCAGGCATCATTAACAATTTGCAAACCCCCCAGGAATATCGGTGTGCCTATATAGTCCTCTAATACCAAGTTAGAGTTGCATTATTGCTAGGCGTATGTGCCAATAAATAGGGATTTCAGAGACACTATATGGGCACGTCGAAATTATAATAATCCTGAGTTTAAAAAAATTGTAATCAATAGTTACATTCATGTATGCGCACATTGTAAATCGGTTTGAGCATGTTGTTTGAAAAATCGGTACATAAAAACTCACTATTATTATTATATATCGGTCGCTAACATGGAGGCTGTAGCAAGAATTTCAATTTCTGTCGCCCAAACTCCATTCTGATGCATGCGACTCTTTTCACAATAGCCATCGCAATTTGCCAACTTAGAAAATATCTCATTGCGACTGCCGATCTAAGGTTTTTGTGGCTGTTTTGGGAACCGGTCAAAATATGGCTTAGGGTCCGAAAATAGCAATTTCCATCCCCCTTAATTCTGACAGTGGAAGATGGAGACTCCAAAACAGAGGCATGGCATGGAACCGCTTTGGGTATCGGCCGGGCAATCGCACCGCAATTCCACCCAAGAGCTCTCACAATGGATCATGAAATAGTAATTGGCATTTCTTTCAACTATTGACATGGTGTATGTCATCGACAGAATTGCAATCAAGATGCAATCAAGATGAGGTCAAATGCAATAAAAATGTTACTCATTCTTAAAAGACTATTGATTGATTGATCACACATACATCAATCAAACATGAAACACTAATTGACATTTCTTTCAAGTGTTTTCATATGAAATTATTTAGGAGGGCCCAGGATATCCTAAATGGGTTAAGATATACTAGGATATCTTGGCGCCAGGGGGCCAAGATATCTTAAGATATCTTGTCCGGGCGGAAAGATATGCGAGGGCCAAGATATCCTAGGACACCGGCAAAGCGAATACAATTTTAAAAATCCATGAAATATTGGGTAAAATGACCAATACTTTAAGCGAACGACCTAGAACATTGGGCGAAAAGACCTGTAACATTGGGCGAAAAGACTTGGAACATTGGGCGAGAAGACCTAGAACACTGGGCGAAAAGACCTAGAACATTAGACGAAAAGACCTGGAACATTGGGCGAAAAGACCTGGGACATTGGGCGAAACGATCTGGAACATTGGGCGAAACGACCAGCCTTTGGGGGGAACTGGTGGGCGAAGAGACTCAACTTTCTGTGCGAACTATATTTTGGGCGAAATGACCAGATCCACTATAATCCCCTGCATTCAAGTTAAGCCTTTTAAATGGAGCATACTATTATTAGCGGTAGAGCACAGTCTGCAGTTTTTATGTGGAAGAATCTCAATGCAAAATCACTGAGGTTATGCACATAAAACTAGATAGAATTTCGCTACATGGCAGCGAAAAGGTACCCACTTGCATTGGCAGAAGAACATAGACACGAAATGGTCTGGTCAAAGACAAATTTCTAGCTGTTTCCAAATAATTATCAGCTTTTTCTCTTGAACGAGAAGGTTATCGAAGTACATTACATGCAACCTGTTGTAGACACAAATGATCAAAATAAGTTCAAATTCGCTCTAACCGCTTTCGAGACAATGGTGAGCTTCCAGTTCGTGACCTTGACCATGACTTTGAAGGTCAAGGTCACCAGGGTGTCTTTTATGTAACCTCCTTTAGGTCCAAAGGGTAGAAAATAAACTGATAATGGTCAACTTCCGATTTTTTGCCTTGACCATGATCGAAGACGCCAAGGTCGTAGAGGTCACTCTTATATAAAGTCTTTTGAGCTGAAAGGATCCAATAAAACTCAAATCACTCTGTTTGTAATTGTTTTCGAGATAATAATCAACTTACAGTTTTTGGCCTTGACAATGGCCAAGGAGGTCAAGGTCACCGGGATACCTTTCATATAACGTATCTTAGGTTCTTCTCTGCCCTTCCAGGTTGAGGATTATATTTTCCGCGTATGTCAAAAGGAACGGGCTTTTCTCAATCAGGCCAATCACAGAGATTCCTATGATTATTATTAAAATGGCACTGTCAAATGTGGTATTATAGGGAGTGCCGGGCCAAATTAACACCGAATTTAAAAAAAATTATCTGGTGACAGAGAAAGGACTTTAGATGCTTGAGTAGCAGTGAGTGAGAAACGAGTAAGAGATAAGTGAAAAGATATAACAATGAGTGAAAAACGAGTAACAATGAGCGAAATAAAGATAACAGAGAGTGATCGAGAAGCAACACTGATCGAAAATTTGTCAGGAATTTGTTTTAGGTTCAATAGAACGATGTCGACATTTTGTTATCCTTGACATTTTCATCTCCCTTACACCTTCTGGCGCCATTTTGACTCCCTCTCTTACACTTTCTGGTGCCATTTGGACCGAGCCATTTTGACCTCCCTTGCACTTTCTGGTGTCATTTTAGACCAGTCCATTTTGACCCCTTACACTTTCTGGTGCCATTCTTGGCCGGCCCATTTTGTACCGGAATTGATTATATGTGAGAAACACTTGTAATCTTTATGGCAATGGAAAGTAGTGCACACCGAAATAATTTTTTAATCGACAACAAAAAAGATTGATTGCTAAGCGCTTCAAGGATTGTCATCAATTGAAAGAATTATGTAACTAAGTTACTAAGTTATATTTGACATGGAATTATGGAATTATGTTGCGTTGGACTTATGGAATAATGTTGTATTGAGAATATTTGCACTAGTGTCACACGAATTTTACTCATTCCAAAGACCTGCACAAAATCAATCCCAAATTTCAATGGGATCCAACTTCGAAATGCGAAGTATTATACACATAAATTTCACTTGACATACACTTTCGGATACCTTTCGTATCGATTGCAGTTTCCAGTTAAAATTAGCAATCTCGATTTATGTGCAAAACCTTGTGTAGTTTGTTAGAGCGACTTCAATAACTGAGGACAATAAAATTTATCAGACTGACTTGCTATTTGATTACACATCATAGCATTGCACGACTTCGCGATTACACCTGAGACTGATTTTGGTTTTGGTTCTGGCATTCATGGATCTGTCTCTCTTTTTTTAATTAGATAATTTTCCTCTCGAAATGATTCACATAAAACAAATTACACAATATATTAAATTACATGTCACTTAATGAATTATTGCAATAGTGTATTTTGCACGAAAAACCATGAAAATTTAAATACATAATCAAAAAGGGACGCTCTGGGTCGAGGGCTTTTTTATACCTGGGTGCTTTTTTCCTACTTTGCCAAACGAGGGAGCTTTATTCCGGGTAGCGCTTTGTTCCAGGAGTGTGGTGGGACTTTCTTCCAGGACGGCTTTGGGACGAGGGTGCTTTTAGAAATGGGTGCTTTTGTTCCCGGGGAGTGGGAGTGGCTTTGGGTCGGTATTAGTTAATAATCGACCACAAGCAAAATAGGGAAAGGGGCCGGTTTATTGAGAGTCTGTTTCTTTGCACACAACATAGCAGTCTTATAGAATAATTTACACCGCGTTCAACAAGCTCTATTCCTTATCAGCTTATCTTAGAGGAGGCTTAAAAAAGATTTATGTGTTCAACGATTTAGTACATATATATTTATATATATAGGTGAAAAGTGATATTTTCCTATGAGCTTTATTCAGTGTTTTTGTCTAATTATTCATTTGATAATTGTCAAGCGACTAGCATAAGTGTGCTCTCAGACTTGTCAGTCTTCAAATGGATGAGTCTCGGAGCAGCATTTCTAATACTTTTTATAGTATCACACGTGACCAACCTGAAGGGGTGACTTAGCATTTCGAGGGAACGAGACTTTGTTTTTTTGTACATCTTATAAGTATCTTTTCACCCTGTCCCCTCTGTGCTGTATAGGTGTGTTAAATGTGAAGCGATCACTTTGGTGTTGTCAATGCGCCCCTGGAAACGACGAAGTCAATCTTTTGGGTTCATTTGTTGATGGGATGGTTGTGGGGGGCTCAGCATGACTCACACCGACAGCTTGTGGTTATATTCAGTAATGGCAAGCAGCCAGTATTGAGATAAACTAATTTTGCTTTCGCTGTAGCCTCGTTTTGAATAACACACTAGTTCATATTTCGCCCACGAAGGGGTAGCTCTGTCATAACGCGCGGTCACACAGTCTTCAGTCGAAGTAAAATAAAACTAAACAACCGTAAGCCTTCAGAACAAAAATACGGCACTTGGATGCACTATTTTGTTACCCGAATTATTCGTTTGTTTATCAGAATATAAAACGTAGTCATGGCTTTGAATGAAAACGGATACAACTGCACAACTGGGGCGGATCTCGTAAGACCAGCTGGCTTATTCAAGAACATTACCAGTTTACTGGTGAGTTCGCACGGATATGGAGCAGGAGAGGACGAATTCATGGCAAATGCTTCCGAGCACCTGGACGGTCTGCGCAGTGTGTCAGAAGTATCGCTTGACGACACCTTGATGACGTGTTTCTTGGCCTCTGAACTAGCTTTATGCACCTGCGAAGGGACGGTTTTCTTTACGAAACATATCAAACTTGACAAAGCCTTGCAAATCATAAGGGGTTATGAGCAAGATATTGATAATGCTCTGACTAAAATACCGGAAGACTGTGCAGACAAAAATTTCTTTCTTGGGAAGGCATTCCTTGCCAAAACAGTCTGCTCCATATTTTATATGGACTACCGGATGAAGAAAAGCCCTCAAAACCCAAATCTGAATGCAAGTCCAGGCATGGTTACTTGGAGGAAAAATCTGGATTGCTCTTTGGAAAAGGCTTGTGAGAATTTAGCGAATACTGCTATTAGCGTGGATAATATACGTCTGGCAATTGTAAAAGAACGTGCGAATCGCCTGTCGCAGAAAAAATTCGACCTCCTGGCCAAACCAATAGCCATTTTAACAACAGAGCTAGAAAAGTGGAGCCAAACGGTGGACACGTTTTTCCTCTGGCTAATGACACACGTGGGTAACTTTCACAAATATGCACAGCGCGCCAAAATTCCGACTGCACTTTACCAAAAGCTCCAAGAAACCGATGCTGTCATACCACAAGGTCTGCAAACTGTGATGGGTCTGCTACAGTACAACCTCACCATGGCGACCTTCCTCAGTGACTATCTCAATGTCATATTAGTTGACCTGCGCGACAGCCTTGAAGGTGTCGATACAGCACTGCATTTGAAATGCCAAGAAATGATCAGACAATCCGAACAGCATTCACTCAACTGGAAGACGAATTACGATCTAGAAGGCAGGAAGCAAACCGCCCAAATACAAGACAGGCTGGTCGCCTACATCAAAACCGATGGTATGTTTATATCACAAAAGATGATCGCGCCAAGTCTGGACAAATTAATAAAGAGTCTTGTGAACTTTGATAGTCTAGCAAATGTGCAGAGCTGTGAGATGCGGAGAGCTTTATTGACGGCGTTTTTATGCATCATGCGCATCTTGAATGTAGCACTTAATTCTTCTGCGTATAAACGCTGCCTCGCATCATTACGGGAAGAACCACCGCAAAACACGAATGACACTGCTTTATACACAACTTTTGGCTTCCAATTTTATCTCGCGCTTGCAGCGATTGACAAGTCGTTAGCTGTCACTCCGACAGTGACTCCCCGCCCAGTCGAACCCGCAATTCGTAGTGAAGAGAGCGAAGAGTATGTGGCGCCGGAAATACGCACTGACGTCAGCGAAGTTCCTGCCACTGACGTCACACAGTCAGAATTGGGGGAAGACGAAACAGAAGAAAAAGAAAAGGAAAACGAAACACAGCGGAAAAAACAACAAACTGATAGCATGACTCTGTCCGACATTGAGTGCAGTGACGTGACGGCGAAAACATCCGATTTGCTTCGCGACCAAGACGCATCAAAGCGCTCCCATACCAACACTGATGATGACGTCACCGAGGCCAAATTTAAGACAGTCGAAATGGACGACTTGAAAGAGCTCTCCGATTCTTTCAGCGAGAACTAAAGGGGTAGTTCACACTGCGCTAAACCTCTCACCAGGTACATACAGAACAAGTGTTGCTAAAAACTTATTCTATCGATTTATTCAAACAGTTTGTTGAAAATAAACTAATTTTGGGTTTCCGAATTTTATGCAGTGAGAACATGTATACCGTACAGGTCAAAGGTCGCGCTTTGTCGTGTAGGGTAAAAATGGACTCTTTTATAAAGAATTTATTCAGTTCTTGAAAACCAAACAACTAACTCAGATCTGACTGACAAAAGGACAATGTTTCATCTTTTTTTTGTTTTCTTTCCGTGAATTCATGGCTGATACCACCGCCGGCTTTCCTCAATATCACTTATTGGTCAGGCTCTTGTTTGTAGACGTCTTAAAAGCGTCGCGAAAAAGACGTGGTTGTACACAAACGTCCTTAAAATTGCAGACCTTTGTACATTGTTTCTTAACATAAGGCTTTGGTGGAGAGGGGGCAAATATGAACCTCATCCCGTGTAACTGCGTTTCTCTCTCTCTCTCTCTCTCTCTCTCTCTCTCTCTCTCTCTATCTATCTATCTATCTATCTATCTATCTATCTATCTCTATCTCTTTCTTTCTTTCTTTGTTTATTTCCCTCACTCTCTCACACACACGCACTGCCTCTCGCTCTTCCTCCCTTTCTTCCTTTCTTTCTTTATTTCTCTCACACTCTCTCACACACACTCTTTCTCATTCTCTCACTCTCACAGTCTTTCGCTCACGCTGTCTCACGTCTTCTGCCTCTCCCCCTCTCTCCTCTCTCTCTCTCTCTCTCTCTCTCTCTCTCTCTCTTTTCTCTCTGTCGCTCTCTCTCTGTCTTACACGACCTTGATTATTCCTGCTTTTTTAAATTCAAAACCAAGAAGTGTGTTTTTAAGTTGCTTAAGTGGCTTGCAAGGGTTATATGAATTTGTGCGAGCAGCATTTCGTCCTTTTTTTCTTCTTGACAGTTTTCCGATTTTTTGTATCCTCTTCTCTGACACTATGGGTACTAGGTCCATGAAACTTGGTACTTATGAAGAGCTTGATCTGAACGTGTGCTTGTCACTTGTTATTTTTGTCTTCGATTTCGCTTTTTTTGTTAAAACGCCATGTAAAAAGACCGTATTTTTTCAAGTAAATGCGGAGCATTTAACGTACAGCACAGAACAATACACAGTTGGTCAGTTTTGCGCGAGCTCTCACTGCGTAAACAGATAACACAGCGTATGCCTGATTAGTCAATCAAACCAAAAGTCAGCAAAAACCAAACACTACTCGGTTTATAAGACGTATTCAAGCTGTGTTGTTTGCTAATGTATTTAGCTGGTATTAAGTTATCAACCTATGGAGTTTTTTTTACAGTGGTCCGATTTTTTAGAATATTATAAGCCGCTTTCATGCTGTGCCATAAGCTCTGTACATAGTTGTATAACACACTGTATTCATGTTGTAAAAAACTTTATATTATTCAAGAAATAACCCGTTGAAGGAAGTATTTTAGCATTTTAATTTTTGTCATTTCAATAGCGAAATACGGTTCTAGTTATTTATGTGCTGTTGTAGATTTTAAGTTGATATGCGAATGTTACACTGAGAGGACCATGAAGTTCAAAATTACAACAGCTGGAGAAAGTAAGCAGCCAGTGTATATGTGTTCTATCAAGGCACTTAATCTCGCCTTTAGCACTGAATCAGGCAAAATACGGTCAATTGAACTGGAATAAAATTGGAAGCGTTTTGGCAAAATGTATTTTTTTCTCCTTCTTTTCTCTATGAACAATACATAACAATATCTAACAATACAAATAACGCAAAGCGGAGGCACTAAAAGCATCGAAAAGTCCAACATTAATAAAAGCTATAAGTAGGCATCTGGCGACTGGACACCGTATAACCCCCCCCCCCCTTCTTCCTTAAGACGGGAAATTGAGATTTTAGTATAACTAGAATGAGCAAACTTTATTTTGTGCAATAAAACCTATATGCAGCGCATAATCGCCACTATACAGAACCTGTCGTTTTTTTCTTTTTTTTGTTTTTTGTTTTGCTTCTAAATATCCAGCACCGATTTTTCTTCGCGTAACAAATCCACTATAGCCGTTGAGAATAAATTAACACTTGACAAGCCTTTGGCTTGCAAGGTGTTTCTGAATTTGTGCGACCAGCCGTTGGTATCTTTTTTTTTTTGACAGTGAACGGATGTTTTATGACATCTACTCAGCTGACACTACGGGCCCTAGGGCCACGAAACTTGGGACATAGGAAGAACTTGATATAAACGTGTGCATGACACTTTTTATTTTCTCCTTCCATTTCGTTTTCTTTTCTTCTTTAAAACACCATGTGAAAAGAGTGTATTTTTTTCCAAGTAAATGTGGAGCATTTATCATAGAACACGCAGTTGTTTAGCTTTGTGCGAGCTTTCACTGCGTAAAAAGATAACACGCGTATGCCTAATCAGCCAATAAAGCCTTAAGTCAACAAAATACAAACACTACTCGGCTTAAAAGACGTATTCAAGCTTTGTTGTTTGCAATATATTATTCAAGAAATAACCCATTGAAGGAAGTATTTTTGCGTTTTAATTTTTTTTTGTCAAGTGTTAAACATTTCGCTAGCGAAATGAGGTTCTTGTTATATTTACAAACAGGCGACTTTTTCGGAAGGGGTGCAGAAAGGGAAGGGGACCAGGATGTATATATTTTTAACGATGAAATGTGACGACATGCCTTTGTCCTTTTTCTTTCGCGCCATTACAAGCAATCATAATATACAATTTCTTGTCTTATAACCATGATTAATAAATTTGACCTCGTTCGTGTTTGTGCATCAGCAGATAAACTTGATTTCGCTTTCGGTACTTATTGAGAAATATCTGAATGCCTTCTTTTCTATTTAACCCGCTTCTGGGCCGGATGTATGCATATTTTTGTCCCAGATAAGTTAGTTGTGAAATTCACTGCTTGAACTGGGCGATAAACATATCAATTCTTTTATCTGTGAATGTTTTCATGGTATTTTGTAGGTAGCCTAGCAAAGACAACTTTTTTTTTATTCATCTTGATTTGCTGTGCACAAGGGCATCACCTATAAATCAGTATAGTACAACCTTCCTAACTCGGACAAAATATTTAAGTTTTTGTTAAGTTCCCATTGTTTTCTGTATATTACTAACCTGGGTAATTCAGACACTTTCCTATTCCGGACAAGGACGAAGTTTTTTCAGATTCAATTTTAGATTTTGCTGTATGAATAACTTCTGTGATTTGGATAAAGCTATGCCTATCACTGAGTGCTGTTTTCGTGTGCCTCCCAGATAATGTCAGTAAGAATGTGATACATATGGAATACGGTTTTCACATTTATTAGTGAATTATTGATATCGAAAATTAATTCTTGATCTCAAAAATTGATTTTTTGATGTCAAGAATTAAATTTTGATCGCAATAAATCCATATTTTGATATCAAGAATTCATTTTTTTGCTATCTGTAATTGTATTTTTGATATCTCTAAATGTTTTCTTGATCTCCAAAAATAATTTTTGATATCATTAAATATTTAGAGATGTCAAGAAATATTAATTGATATCAAAAATGATTTAATGATATCTAAAATTAATTTTTTGAGATCAAAAATTCAATTCTTGATAGCAAAAATGAAATATGTGAGAGCAAAATATCAATTTGAGCTCAATAATTGATTTTCTATATATTTATATCAAGAATTTATTTCAGATATCATTATTTCAGACTGATACTTTTTTAATTTGTATTTGGAATCAGTAAACGATTTTTTGATCTCAAAAACCGAATCTTGATATCAAAATTTCAATCTTTTTTATTCATAAAAAATTCAGAAACACGCATCTGTAAATAAATAATAGCTGTCCTTGTATACAGAATCTTTATTTTAATTTTTTACTGTACAAAAAAGAAGCAATTCTTGAGATCAAAAATTGTGTTGTTATTATTGATCTCAATAATTCAAATTTTCATCTCCAAAATTGACGATTCGTTATATTTTATGTGAATGTGTGTCTCCCGTAAGATTTTTTAGGTTTGTAAAATTGATTTTTTGATCTCAAAAATAATTTTTTGCCATCTAAAATTCAATTATTGATAGCAAAATATAAATTAATGAGATCTACATTGATTTATTGATATCTCTAAATATATTTTGATATCAAAAATAAGCATTAAATGTTAAAACGGCATTCCATAGATACAACAAATATTACTGCTTATGTTTTATCCAGTAACGCTTCTCCAAATTGGGTAATATATGTAGTGTCTGATATTGATCATTCAATTGTCGGAAGAATTAACCAGGTTTTACTTACTGTACTACAATTGAAAAAGCAATATTTATGAATAACCAGTTAAAAACAAACTCATTTTGCATATAGAACGATAGAAATTCAGAACTGGCTGGAAGGTGTATGAATGGACTGATGGTATGCTAAACCAATTACGCTGAAAACTTGCTATTCTGGCAAAGTGTTAAAAATGATAAAGAAATTTCAGTTAAATATGATAGATATTCGCAGCAGCAATAAATGGAAGCTGCCGCTAGGGTTATTCTTAATGTTGTATAAATATCTAAATAAGTCGTTAAAAGCCAGATTTTTTGTGTTATATAATTGTAGTTCTAGCATCTCATTGCTATTTGGAGAATTTAACAACAGAAATTCAAAATGGCTGGAAAGGGTAGGAAATGACTGATCGCTTGCTAAACCAATTATTTTGAATATTTAAATAATATACAGATTGGGGAGTTTAACAGTTAATTGTCTTTATATTAAGTTTCTGTTTATAAACAGTTTGAATAGAAAGTTTATTTCTCAAGTTATTGTATAGAACTGAGGAAGTCTATGAAATTGTTAGCAGTCGATAAGTAAAATAAGAAGTAAACTTTCTACACAATCTCTTTATTGCATGATCAATGAGTGTGCCATTATTTGTATCCCAGTGCTTAGAACCCCTTGATGGCCATGGACCACAATTACATTTCCTGTAGAATATAAACGCGCAAAGAGTAAAACCAAAAGCAGTGCCGTGGTAAATGTATTATTATATAACACATGTGCAGTCAATAAATAAAAGTTATTGTTGTAAAATATTCACAATAGGCTGGATTGTTCTAGGAAAAAATTGCTGTAAAATATTTATTGGTCTATGCGTAGCATTTTTTTTAAATCAGCAAAATATAGGTGAAAATCTGCCAAAACTTGGGAATCCCACGGTTGCTACTTTCCAATCAGCATAGCAAAGAATCGTATTGAAAAACCCCTATTTTTCTGGCTATTTCTGTTCTTCTAAAGGTCCAGTACATTTGATTTTGTGGTTGTTTTAGATCGTGCAATGTTGTGGAGTGCTAGATTTCAAAATGTTATACAGAAAGTCTATGTAAAATTAATTGTGATCCATGGTCTGATATTACACCCCTGATACCACCTGTATTACCACCTGTGTTGAATTATCATCGGTGTATATAACCACAGCGTCCTCTGGTAACCAGCTGTTCTTCATCGTACTCAGAAATCTTCACAAACATGACTACAGCTACACTTACTTTAGCAACACGTTTCATTATAAATAGTGAAGTCTGGTCATATGTTACCATGAGTCCATCATTTGGCAAACATATGCCAACTCAGTTTGTTATATGCAAAAATGGTTTCTACAATATGTGGTTAATACGAGGCTTTAAGATTATGCCATGCTTTTAAAGCTGGTAACTAAGTGGTTACTACGCAGTCAGGAGGTGGTTTCTGTTGATATGCATATCCTAGCATATGTTTAGGTTTTACCGTATGTTGACTTCAACAGAGTCAACAATATGGTATCAGCGTGTTTATCCCATGTTCAGTTTTAGCATACTTGTATTGTGCTGGTCATATGGCAACCATATAGCATGGCTTTTAGTAACAGTTTCCACATATTATTTTTTAACCATTTATCGGGCCATATATGTTAAAATATGGTGACCACATGCTAACAAATTAACGAGTACATGGTCACTATATTTTAAAAAAGTTTTACCTTATAAGAAATGCTTAAAGCATGTTTTCGATGTGTTTAACCCCCAGGTTTTATTATTAAATGTGTCGTGAGTGCAATCAAATTTCACAATACGATAAAAGGTGTAGGATAAGATAAATAGATGTGTAACATATGGTCTTTTATTTTCGACGAATATTCCTGGTAGGTTTCATTGTACCAAGGTTATTTCGTTGAAATAACGTGTTTCGCTGTTTGATCTCTTTTCCAGACTTATTAACTGAGCCGTGTTAGATCTCTTTCTATTGGTGCAAATATGATACAAAGTCAGCATTTTTCAACTTGGTTTTGAAAACAGCAGTCTCAAATGAATGTATTGAATGTAATGAATGAATGAATGAATGTAACACACGGTTACATGTGTATTCTTCGTAAAATAATGGTTTTTGCTCTATCCTTTAAAAAACTGAGAAAAGTTGCTACCCTGGTAAAGTGTGAAAAATACTTGATTTGTGTACTGTTACCATGTATGTTGTGTAATCAGTGTCTTCTGGTTGCAGACTGTCTAGCCATATGGTTAACACAAGTGTGCAAAAATTATGCTATGCTTTAAAAGATGGTAACAAAGTGGTTAACACGTTATCGAAATAAACACAGTAAACAGTATCCTAGCATATGTCACCAACATAGGACTAACGTAGTCGCTACGTGTTTATCCCATGTTCAGTTTTAATACGTGTGTTGTGATGCTCATATGGTAATCAAGTGGCTTGGCCTGTGGTTATATGTCTCCCCCAAAGGGGAGGCATATATAGCTTTTGGTGTGTCTGTAAGTCTGTCTGTCTGTTCGTCCGTCCGTCTGTCCGCAGCGACTTCTCAGAAACTAACGAGCCAATTCTCCCAAAACTTGTATGCATGTTTGGGGGGCACATGTCCCGTGTTATATTTTGTCTTTACTCCAAAAATTCTATTTTTGGCGAATTTTTTAACTTAAGGGGGGTTTTGAACAATGTTTTGCTTTGTGCCAGCGATAGCGCTCAATAACTCGAAAACTAATGAACCTAGCTCTTCGGCACAAAATACATGATGAGACTACTTTTAAGCATGGAATTTTTCGGCACGCCAAAGTTGTACCTATGACGTCATCATTTACGAGGTATGACGTCATTTATGTTTTAAAGCTCAATAACTCGAAAACTAATTAACCTAGCGCTTCGGCACAAAATACATTATGAGACTACTTTTAAGCAAGGAATTTTTTGACACGCAAAAATTATGCGCATGACGTCATCATTCACCAATGACGCCATTTATGTTTAAAAGCTCAATAACTCGGAAACTAATGAACCTAGCGCTTCGGCACAAAATATATGATGAGATTACTTTTAATAATATTGTTCGCAAGTTTACTTCTGTATCAGTTTTGTTCAAAGTGACTGATTGGGGCAGGGCAGACATATCCGTTTTTGGTTTAACAAAAACACTGGCCGCTCTAGTTACAGTCTGCATATCTTAAACTTAATAACTATCTATTGGGAAATATATGTCAATAATATATGGTAAGAATATATGGTGAGAACATATGGTAAGAGAATATGGTAAGAACATACCATGTAACAAATTTTTTAGTATGTTTTAGATCAGCTTTTACTGTGACGAAAATAGGTTATGCTATGTAATGAAATTTTTTACATATTGAGCATTTGTTTTCAGTGCAATCAAATTTGCCATCTAGTCAAACAAGCGAATTTCATAAAAATGATTAATTCGTGTGTGTGGTCTTCTACGGCTGACCACGAAGATTGCTGATGTATAATCCCTTTTTCTAAGCTAGCAACATTCTTGAAAATGAATAGCTTTTCTACATTGTTTATGTCTGCGCTAACTTTCAACGGACTAATACATTTGATATTTCACTGCAATAAAGTAAAACAGCGCGGAATGAGGGAGGGGAGGTTGGTGGTCTTTGGTGTTCTAAGTGACAGGTATAATTGGCTGAAGACTATGGATAACTCCAAAGCTACTTGATTAAGCAACATATCTCTTAAATTGCAATTTATTTGAAAGGATGTTTCAGCAAAATATAATTAAAAAGAGCACTAAAGTTTACCACATTCAACAAATTCGCTTATTTTTCCAGATGAAAAAAAAAACGTTCTGTAAACGAATAGATTCAAACATTTTAAATCGAGCCACAAGGTGGACAGAGTGAAAATCAGTCAATGTAATACAATAGATTGTTGGTAGGGATATGAGATAATTAGAACTGTTTAATAAACCAAGCAATCAACTAAACAGTCAACAATCAGGGGGGTCTCCCTCCGGGTCAGAAACACGCATGCTAACCAGTTGGCGCTGGAATGGCACTCTGCGGGAGACCCTCCCCCAGCACTTTTTGTAGTTATCGAGTTTTTGACGATTTCCACGGAAACGATTTGCAGAGAAAAAAGAGAAACACGGGTATTCCCGAACGAATTTAGCTACAATTAATTTTTGTCTCTTAAGCTAATTAACTTTAGAGCAGCAATCTTGTAATATTTTCACTAAATGTTAACGTTTTCTGATCAAAAGAAATTTGAATGATCAAGAAAATAAGCCCGTATACCCTTTTGTTAGATCGGTTTAAATATTTCTTCGGGTATGAATATGTTTATCAAAATTTACTTTGTCGTAGTTTTGATTGAAATAACACCCAGCTCATTAACACCCTTTGAGGTTTTCTCACTTAAAAATTTAGCATTATTTCCAATTGTGGAAGTCAAAGTCTTTGGAATTTATATATCTTTATTGCACAATGTGTAATGCGTGCGCGTCACTGATGTGATTCCTTAATCACCTAAAGACGCAACGATTAACTGAAAAAAATCCTAAAACAAGTTCAATTACGTTTCAATCTCAGAATTCGCGTGGAATTCAAAATAATTATCATTTTACAGACATAGTTTAATATTTTCATCTAGTACAAACCAACATTTAATAATAATTAATAATCAACTAACCGATCTTACATTTTAGAACAATAGAGAAATATTGGCAAACACTCTCACTTACATATACATAATCGAACATATAATCTTGTGCAATCTGCTCAATGTGAATTAACTTCAATCGATGTAAATCCACGAATTAACATGAAACAGCTTACCACATTTTATGCGCTCTTATATTCCTCAACTTCCACAAGTTTCCCTTTAATTACACCTTTGTAATTAAGAGCCTTTACGCAGATGCGTACCAAATATCATGTGCTGCAGAACATCGATGTGCGGCTATTTATGGGAAATCGAACGGAAATCAGGATCATAAGAATTTACCAATAAAGTGGGAGGTCGGAAATGAGTGTTTTTAGGTGTGGAAATAAAGGTCCAGTTTTGGGGATGTGGTTGGATAAAATACCGGCATTTTCTCCGAATTTCATGGAAACCCTTAGTATTAACGACAACGTCATACACAGGAAACGAATAACAATTCAAAATTAATGGACTTTTAATTAAACCTGGAAGCAAAACGACATCTTATCTCAACCATGTTTTTCTAAGAAACAGCTGATTTTTATAGGAACTTCAGTGTTATTCATATGATGGATTTGCATCCGTTGATGCACTTAGTTCTAGAACAATAAACATCTGTTTACTTTTCGAGGTCAAAAATCGTTGCATATCTGGCCGTAACACCAATGCTTCTTCCTTTTTCCTCCTTTTTTATTCGGTTTGGATATTTCCCAGACAGCTGCTCCTAGGCCATTTGACGATAACCAAATTTAGTACACACAAACAGGGTGCTACAGGGTGCTGGAACTACAAAACTTTTTAAACTTGATTATCAAGGTGAAGGTCAGGGTGACAGGATCTCACTGCAACTACAAAACTTTTTAAACTTGACTATCAAGGTGAAGGTCAGATTGAGACCAATAGTTATTTTAATTATTATAAAATTGTTTCTAGACAACTCCTACCAGACTATTTGTCGCAAGAGCTTTAGCTTTGGTACACTTAAGGGCACTGATGAGTTGTTGGCGACATCTTGACCTCAAAAGTCAAGGTCAAACTGAGGTCAGAGCAATTTTAATAAGCTTTTTATTACGAAACATGGAAAGAGATAAACTCCCTGTTTGAATAAACAGAATAAACAGGGAGTTTATCAAACAGGGAGGTGGTAGCCTCGCGATCTCAGCCTTGACCTTGAGGGTCAAGGTCAAAGAATATGTGATCTGTTTATATCGAAAAACATTATGCAAAGTGGTGGACGTGAAAGAGGCTACATCACAGGCACTCGGTGACCTTGACATTCTTAGCCAAGTTTTCCTTTCAGTTCTCCATACCCCGCCGTTTGTCAGTAACAATCAACTGGCTAGTGGACATTTTGCCAAGAACAGAAACCTGTGCAGGAAACTTTCCGTGGATAACTTGTACAAGTGACCTGTGCTAAAATCCATTTTAGTGGGGACGTCAAGAAACTCATTCAGACTTCATTGACATGCAGACTCGACACCCAGACCAAAAGGGCCGGAGAAGGGGGGCTGGGGGTTGGGGACTTTATCCACAACGCTCACAGAGCCAATTACATAACAAGTTATAGAATATATGTCTTGTCCCGTGCAGTGTCCACCACAAAGGGCCGTGCAGTCCTGCTTCAAAGCCCAATTAAATGAGAGTCTCCGACCGATTACACTCTTGACAGCGATGTACAAGCAAAGGAGTCTTTGATAGAGGGGTGGTGGTGGTGGTGGTGGTGGGACGTTTGGGAGTGGAGGTTGCTGCCGAAAAAGACCCTTGCTATGTGGGCGCCTATGATATAAACATGACGCACTTGAAGAAAACAATTCAGCAGGCGGGTTAGATTGTGTACTTTCAGGATAGTGTTTTATGCATCGGTTCATGCATTGTTCCAGCACATGGGAAATCCATTTATATCGTGTATCAGATTTTAAGTTGGGGTCCGACTGCAATGTAATATAGAATTCTGTAAAGATTTATTTCTGATTGAACACGTGCGCATGAAATTTAACGGTCGTAGAATCTACAGAGGTGAATGTGAGACCAGCTGCAAAACATGACCATCCCCTGTGTAGAATCTTCCTTGTGAACGACAATGACAGAGCAAGAGGATAGATGGATGGAGGGAGAGAGGGAATGAGGATGAGGGGAAAGGAGGGAGGGAAGAAGGGAGGGAGGAAGGAAAAGAGTTAGGGCGGGAGAAGCAGAAAAACAGGCATGGATGTGAGGATTAGGGGAAGGAGGGAGAAGGGGAAACAGGAGAGGCAGGAATGGCAGAGGAGGGGTGTGGAAACAGAGGGGGGGGGTGAAGGAAGGGTGGAGTAGACAGGGGAACAGAAGCATGCGGGCACAGGACAGGAGAGGCAAATGCTGCCTTTTCATGAACTCCCATATAGCTTACTCTCCTGCATAACAAATGGATTAATCTGTAGGTTTTTGCACATTCCTGTGCAGGGTTTTAGAAACTCTCTTTACAAGACCAAAAAATGGGGCCAAAGTTTTCCCACTACAAGTTACCTGCACAGGTTTCTGTTCTTGGCAGCATATGCAATTAACGTTTCTTAAAGCTCCATTCTTGAACTTTACAGGGGTATGGTGAGACAATGACATGTCACGTCCCGGTAAACATTGCATTCGACTTCTGATCAACGCTGCGAAAAGATTGCAAATGGAAGTCAAAACATGTCCCCACATTGGACGTCAGGAGAGCGATGTTTATGAAAATATACTCAGCAAATGTGTTATATGATTACATTATTTTTAGTAGCTGAAATGTTAAGCTTTCTGTTTCTGAAAAGAAAAAAATCGACTTCGAATCAAAAGCGACAATGTCACGCTTAATTAAACATATGTTCTTAATGTCGAGTGTGTCCTCCATGAGCGGCCCCTTCTGCAATTAATCTGCGTCGCATGAATTTCATCAAATTCTTCTTTTTTTGTGAAGTGGAATCCAATTCCACTCCTCCACAAGCGCCTAAGCGGCGAAAGATCCGGCAAAAAGCGGGCCAGGGCAAGACCCGGGCGTTGTACGCTTGAAGATACTGCTTCGTAATTCTCGCTTAATTAGGACGCGTGTTATCACGCTGTATAATTAGACCATTTTGACGCTCAAAAAGGGTCCGCCGGTGGCTCCAAAATATGTTCTCGATACCGTTCAGCGTTATGAATGCCGATGACAAAATAGATTTCATTGCGAGGAGCGAACGATATGCCTGTCCGTACTGTAACACTTTAGCTGCCCCGTCGCAGGCGTCGCTAAAGAGGACTTGGTTCCATTGTCTCTGAGTTAGCTGGAGATGTGCATTGACCAACTGAAGTGCGGTTTACGGTGGGGGTTAACAGCAGTCCTCGATAGGGGCGGCCCATATCGAGGGAGCCGGTTTCTCACAGTTTGGCTACAGACACGGTTATTGTGAGTTCCAGAGGCATGTTTGGCAGTGACTTTGCTAGAAGAGAACTCTCGGAGATGTGACATACGTATTCTTTGGTCCTGATTGGGGATAGTAACTCACGGTCTCCCTGCTCGAGGGCGGTCTGCGGTGGGCCTCGATTCTTCCAAACCGGTTCTAAGGCGTGTCACTGTAGATTTGTGCACTTCAAAAGCAGCCAATGAGGCCAAATCTGAAATTTGGAGCATCCCGATGGCGCGTTCGCGCTAAATTGTGGTCAGCCTTGGCATTGCTTAGACTTAACACATCAGATAGAAACTTTGCACAGCGTGCCAATTATGTTTTTCGATTTTAACCGTATAGGTTCAATTTTTACTTCAGGATGCAATAGAAGGCCACGAGACAAAGAAAGAAATTACGCTCCGCGGCCTTTAACCCCCGGTAATCGAGTATTAGCCATAAAAGTTTGACCGATTCAATTAACACCTTGATTGGGAGCGTATTCATGCATGGAAAGTGATTAGAATCCGACTTTGTAAAAAAATGATAACGCACAAAATGTGCATTGTGCTTTTAAACTTCTTGAGTATATTAGTTTGGAATCGCCATCTAGACAGCGACAGCGTGTCTTGACCAGCCGTATTGCAAAATACCCCGTCCTTGGCTTATCCGGTAACAAAAGATATATAAAAACCATATCAAAACTAGGCTGCAAAAACTTGCGAGCTCCATATTTGTTTTCATCTACTTTCGCTTGTTATCGCTTCCATCCTCTTGGTGCGCTAACATGATGAGGTTGTTTGGTTTTGACCCCCGATGTTCATACACCCTCGATTATTCAACGTTTATAGAACATTGGTTTTTGCGACGTCTGTTAACTTTGTACCAAAGACGTTGATTAGACGTCAAAAAGTGGAGTTTTGGCTGCGATGTTGTGCCAACGACATTGATTAGACTTTGATCTACGGTCGCGACGAATCACAACCAAATTGTTACCAAATTAAATATTGCAGTTGGGTCGGTCGATGTTGCAACTTAAAATCGTCGGGTCGACGTTGGAATGTTATACTGTGCGGCAGGTCAGATTTTGATGTGTGGTATAGAGTACAGCGGAGCCCCTGTGTTAGGAACACCAACTGACCGCTAAAAGTTAACTGCGCAGTTAACTCTACTCCTACAAGCGAAAATTAGCTGATCTAGCTGTATGACTTTTAGATGGATTCTCGTTAGTTAAATTTATTCAATTACTTGCGTAAATTTATTTACTGTACATTTTAGGAGCGTAACCAGTTAATTGTACAGTTAATTTTTGTGAAAAAAACGGCTTGTGGCTGTTTTTGTTCCTAATTGTGGGTTGCTCAACAAAGCAGTTTGGAGGGTGCATCAGGGGTCAAAATGAAGAAAATGAACATGGCTTCGTTGGTTATCCATCTTATGCCTAACCCTTCCACCGTGTAGGAATTATATTAAACCAAATAGCAAAATAAAAATCAAATACATTTCATAAAGCTGCCTTTCATCATTATAACCTAAAAGATTGTTCGTTCCGTTTTCTTTTGATCTCCCTGTTCTGGGAGTTCCTTTCGTCTGTTTTTCAATTGATATTTCTTTATTAAGTGACTATGAATGAAAACAAAACGACTAGTTTACAGATTTTCTCCAAGTTTGGCAAGGTACATAACGTTATTTCTTAAGAAGGCTGGTTTATTACGATACCATTGGAACTGAGGTTGCTGTCTAAATCCAAGTGACATAACGCCCTCAGGATACACAACCCCTTCGGGATACACAATGTTCTCAGGACTCACCGCACAAAGCCCTTAGCTTTGTTTTGTTCAGAAAAGCGATGCGATGTACTCGGGATTAAATTAAAAGGCGATTATCTGTTTATTTATAATCTATGCAAAATAAGGTCATTAATTAACGTGTCCCTTATTTCAGGGTGACTTTAACTGCATCAGTGAACCTACGGGCAAAAAATATGACGACTGTCAACTTTCCTAAATGGAGTCCTCACATTGCAAACACAAAGCACAGCATGGTGATCTCACCGTCCATACACCAGGCACAGCATGGTGCCCTCACCGTTCATACGCCTAGCATAGCATGGTGCCCTCACCGTCATACGCCATGCACACCTTCATAGGACAGGCATGGTGCCCTCACCTTCATAGGACAGGCACAGTATGGTGCCCCAAAAGTCATACGCCATGCACACCATGGTGCCCCCCACCGTCATACGCCAGGCACAGTATTGTGTCCCCAGCGTCATACGCCAAGCACATCATGGTGCCTCCACCATCCATACGCCAGGCACAGCATGGTGCCCTAGCGGTCATACGCCAGGCACAGCATTGTGCCGTCGCCGTTTATACCTCATGTCATTGGCTATGTGCGTAAGATTTCGACAAATCGTTATCAACTCTCGATTCGACCATATAAATCGGAGCTTTTTGGTTCTGAGAAATTTAGTAACATCACCACATGATGAATTCAGCTTTTTGGCTCTGTTTTCTCGTTTTGTTTTTTATAGTATGTTTTTAAGAATAACTTGTCAGTATTATGGAATGTTAGCTCACTATTCGTCATACCTTGAAAAATGTACGACAAGAGCGAGCATGGTCATATGGGCTAAAAAGGCAACATCTTTTCACATATAGCGAAGGGTGAGCAAGGTCAGCTGGACTAAAACGGCAACATCTTTTCACATATAGCGAAGGGTGAGAAAGATCAGTTGGGCTAAGAAGGGAATATCTTTTCACACATAGCAAAGGGTGAGCAAGGTCAGCTGAGCTAAAAAGGCAACATATTTTCAAATATAGCAAAGGGTGAGATGGGTCAGCTCGGCTAAAAAGACAACATATTTTCTCATATAGCTTTGGATTTGGCAGTGCACTGATAGTTAGCCGCCTGTTCGAAATGTGATGATTAATGCAAGGTCAGTGAGAAACAAAAGAAGCATTTTAAACGATCTTATCATAGAGCGCAACTTAGACCTTCTTTTTATCACTGAAACCTGGCTTGGACGTGATGACGACCATGCAGTTCTATCGCAAATGGTGCTAGATGGCTACCTTGTCCTATCTTATCCACGATCAACAAAACGTGGCGGTGGTGTCTCGACCATTTATCGTTCGGACATACTGTTTAAGCCTCACCCAATACAGCAACATAGCACATTTGAACTGTTGGGAACGGATATTACTGTGAGTAATCAGCGTATTCACTTGTATACAGTATATCGTCCTGACCCATATGGCAAGAACGTTTCAAAATTTTATGAATTTTCAGAATTCCTTATTTCGACACTCGCTTCTTCTAAAACCCACAACACAATGGTTGTCGGAGATTTTAATTTGCATCTGGATCATTCTAATGATCAGGATATCATGCGCTTTAATTCATTAATCTCTTCATGTGGCCTTTCTCAAATCGTGAGACTCTCAACACATGAAAGCAAGCATATTCTAGATGCAGTTTTAGTCTCTGATAGCAATAGTATGCCGACATCGACTGATGTGTACGACCTACAGATCTCTGATCACTATCTACGATATTCAAATTGGTAAGCCTCTACGTCCTTCAAAAACTATATCCTACAGAAAATTAAAATCAGTTGACAGTGAAAGTTTTAAATCGGATATCGCTTCTGTTTGTGTCGATCAGTGTACAACAGTTGACGAAGCTGTCACTGTTTATAATGAATCTATACAGAACATTGTCGCAAAACATGCACCTACCACTAAAAAACGTGTTTTGGTTCGTCCAAATACGCAGTGGTATACGGCGAATGTACGTCAAGCAAAAGTGATTCGACGCAGGCTAGAGCGCAAGGCCGTACGTTCTGCACTAGACTGTGATAAGGATAAATATAAAGCGCAATGCAAGATCGTTAATTTCTTAATTGATGAGGCTAAAACCCAATTTCATTCAAACCAAGTTCTGGACGCTCAACATGATCAAAAACAATTGTTTAATGTGACGAAGTCAATTTTGAACTGGAACAAACCGTCGACGCTCCCATCAAATGTTCCCAAGGATACAATGTCCAAAGTGTTCAATGATTTCTTCATGAACAAAATAATCAAAATACGCAGTAATATCTCGCTCTCCGAAAGAGTGACTTTAATGGATAATACACGTGAAAAACCCGAAGCAACACCATTTGAAAACGCCTTGTCTACCTTCTCATTAGCTACAGAGGAAGAGATCAAGTGTCTAGTGATGAAAGCATCGCCCGCTACGTGCGATTTGGACCGTTTTCCTACTTGGTTATTGAAATCGTGTTGTGATGTTATTGTCCCAGTGCTCACAAAAATAGTTAATTTTTCCCTTTCTAATAGCACTGTTCCCATTTCGTTGAAAATTGCACTCATACGACCCCTGCTGAAAAAGGCTAGTTTAGATAAAGATGTTTTGAAAAATTATAGACCCGTGTCGAATTTGAGTTTCCTGTCAAAATTAATGGAGAGAGTTGTAGCCAAACGCATAAATGATAATATTATTTCTAAAAATTTGCATGCAAAATATCAATCGGCCTATCGAATGTTTCACAGTACGGAGCGGCACTACTATGTGTAAAGAACGATATTATGCAATCTCTCAACAATAAGAAAATGGTAGCACTAGCAATGCTAGATCTAAGCGCTGCGTTTAACACTCTGGATCATAATATTTTATTTGCCAGACTTCAGTCACGTTTCCATATACAAGGGTCCGCACTGCTTTGGATTAAGTCATATCTATCACACAGACATCAACCAGTTTTGATAAACGGCGTTCGCTCAGATGCAGCGGAGCTCAAGTTCGGTGTACCACAGGGCTCGGTCTTGGGACCGATTCTCTTTACTCTCTATGTTAGCCCGCTGGCCGACATTCACGTATGTGTTAAAAGTTTCAGTTCATGGATGGCCAAAAATATGTTGAAACTGAATGACAAAACTGAACTCATTTTGATAGGTTCGAAGCAAAATCTCTCAAAGTTGCCTCGTGTTTCCATCTTAGTTGTTGATTCAAGTATTGAGTCTACCAGTAGTGTGAAAAATCTCGGTGTGACATTTGATCAGGAGATGTCCATGCGATCATTTGCCCTGTTCTATTTGCGAAATATTTCCCGAATTAGACGCTACCTGACACCTATGGCGGCCAAACACCTCATTCACGCTTATGTTATTTCCAGGTTAGACTTTTCAAACAGTCTTCTGTATGGAATACCGAAATGCGAAATGCAGAAGTTGCAAATTTTACAAAATGCAACCGCCAGACTAATATATGACGCCCGGAGAAGTGACCATACGACACCGCTTTTACCTGAACTCTATTGGCTTCCTATTTGCCAACGGATACGATATAAAATTTTACTTTTTGTTTTTAAAGCTTTAAATGGGAGTGCACCAATATATATTAGTGATCTCGTACCTGTTTATAGACCTACCAGAATCCTTCGCTCACAAAATAGTTTTTTGCTCGTAGAGCACAAAACTCGGAATTCGTACGGTGATAGGGCATTTATGAATTATGCCCCGCGTGAATGGAACGCCCTTCCTATCTCTGTTAGATCAAATAACACTTTAGCTGGTTTTAAAAGAGCGCTTAAGACGCACCTTTTTATTCAATATTACAACAATTAAACATGGGTGTGTTTATTCCATCAGTATTGAATTAAACAGTATTAGTTTCGTGTCAAACTGTTTCAAGTTCATTTTAGGTTATCTTTATTATGTTTTATTGCAATATTAAGCTGTTATACTATTGTGATTTGTATATTTTTACTTTTTGTAATGCGCTTTGAGCTTGAATTAGATAAAGCGCAATAGAAACTGATCATAATAATACTAATAGCGAACGGTAAGCAAGGTCAGCTGGGCTAAAAGGGCAACATCTGTTCATATATAGCGAAGGGTGAGCAAGGTCAGCTGGGCTCAAAGACAAACGACATGTTTTCATACATTTGATATTTTTATTCATTTTCGTTTTTTTTTCTTTTCGTTTGCAGTAAAGTTGCATTTTATACAAAGACACACTCCTGCATCACCCGGAGTAGTAACCGATTCACATGGAATATGTACAAACCAATCCAAATCCATGTATGTATATATATATGTATTACTTATTTCTAACATCCCCAGCACCCCCCTCCCACCCCCCTTCTTACCCCCATAAATATAGAAGCACTTACTTAAGAAACAAATATGGAAAAAGAAACGAAAAGCGTGAACAGAATCTTATTTAAAGGATCTTGCGGGATTTACATTTATGCAAATGAGGCGAGTTTATGCAACGCTTTCAAAGTTGTTTTTTTTCCTCTTTTTGTTAACAGTTATAAAACTAAGCCCAGCTCTACAATATAAATACTACACTACGCGAAAAACCAAACTCGTGTTGCGTTCATACTTGAGCTCAAGTCAAGATAGCAGCCCCGTGTGGCAATTACAGTCACAGTAAACAAATTGCGGCCACAGAACAAAATCTGAACCTCCGTATGAATGATCAGAAAAAACAATGTGCCACATCTTATTTATTATTATTTTTTAGCTTCAGGTTTGAATTTATGAAACCCAACTGACATGCGCACATTACGTGTACTTTGCCATTCTTAAAACATCACACGAAAAACGTTACACTAGTGCTGTTACGTTAGTATTGTTACACCAGTTTTGTTGCACTAGTCTGACCATTCAAGTTTTCTTAACGTCACTCTAAAACTTCCAGACAAAATTCTCAAGACAAAACAAAACATCTTCAAACAAGCAGACAGAACCAAAAGGCACTTCTCAACTAAAACCAAATACTGTTCAGCTTTTGTTGTTTAAAAAGTGTTTCTAAGTCTTGCATATATAATGTGGTGATATCAACAATCATGATATACAATGTTGTCCTATATAAAAGACACTATCACGGGTTGTAAGAACAGCGAAAAAATGAAAACACGGAGAGCGTCAAACGAGCATTTTTTTCTGTGTTCTATATTTATTCATTTGCCAGAGCGTTGTACAGAAAGCGGATCAATTCATTCAAATCGATTGATCCGAATGAAATAAACTGATTGCGTATAAAAAAAGTTGACTGTTGTTTCCATTCAGTACAAAAAAATGATCAATGGTACGAATATACCAAACAAATGCAAACAATAATTGCCTACGCAAAATTCTAAATGCTTAAACTATGAACCAGTAATAAGCCCCCCCCCCCTCCCCCTCCAAACCCCCACCCTACCACCCCCTGCCAATATCGCAAATAACAAGTTCACCAATGGCTAGAAGAATGAAGGGCCGTCAAGAGTAAATAATAAACAAACTCACAAAGCGGAAAGTATACGCCCTATTTTTACTTATTGATCACGAACGATTGAGAGACCACGGGAGGTCAATATTTCTTAATTCTGTGCATCGGCAAACATCCCAAAGTCAACTTTCCACGCCAGATACCCAATACGCGACGCATAACACGGCCTCGATTTCATTGGTCCATTCATCCTAAAGGACATGTGCACTTACATTTATCGATCTTTTACAGCAAAACAATGACATTAGTTTCAAAAAAAAAAAAAAAATATCAATCACAAACAGCTGTAATTAGAAACTTCTAATTTTAAATAAACGTTCTCGGCTTGTTATAAACTTTTATGGTGAATGATAGACCACTTGTGCGAAGAAAGCTCACTTCTCCGTTTGCTTATCGATTACTAAGTCTTTGATGGATCACGTGACGTGAACCTCTCCCATTTCTGCGCAATCATTGGCTTACTCTAAGGCGATACTTTTTTTCGCACAAGGTATCCGATAACCACGTCACGTAACAACCACAGAATCTTAAAACATTAAATAAAAAAAAATAATAATAAAATAAAACCCTACAAACGCGTCCCTGGAAACCTTACACATTTTTTGTTTGATTTGCAAATGCTGTTGTAGTACTGGCGAATACTGTGAATCCAGCAGTATATAACTTTGATTATGTACCGGCATCAAATCCATTTTGAACATCAGTCGTAAATTCACGACCAACTTCCGATTAAACTTTTGGGCGTTGAACTCCACACAGCACGACGAAAGTTCTAACATGAAAGGACAACTATTTACAGTGCGAAAGCTGTAGTGACGGGCTGGGTTTATAGCAGTACTCGGCCGGTACTTGAATTTACAAGGTACTTAACCACGCGTAAGTACTCTTTACTTGTATCCCAGAAGGGCTAGAGTACACTGACCAAAAGGAAAGATTGAGAGAAGGGCCGTAAGCGGCTTGACCAGCTCGTGACATCGGGGCATTGTACGAACCACATCTAACCACAGACTATGCAGGCAGCCATTTTACGAAAACAGAATATAACCACAGACTGCGCAGGCAGCCACTTTACGAAGTACATGTAACCACACGACAATGTTAGTTCTAAAACCTGGAGAAAATACGCCATTTCTACTTTATCCATTTAGAAATTCACCTTTCAGTGTGTTAGTCTTTCCTGCTGGGCTTTCTTCTGACAGTCACATCGACTGAGCGCACATCCGTAAACAAAACAATCTGCACGTAAATTCTCTATTTAAGCGAATACGTAACAATCTTTCCCAAAATTTAAGAGGATTTCACCCCAGTAATTAGGGTAGAGATTGTCTAAGTAACAGCCAATAAGAATGCATGACAAGCAAAAATGATAAGGACAACGTGATAAGGAGGGGTAGGGGGATCAATACTCAACATCCGCTCGCCCTCCGTCCTTCTTTAACACACTGAATGGTGACGGCATGAAATGACTAGCACATTAACTGCTTCAGTGTCATGTATGTGTGAGTATTCACTACTAATGTCACGCCCACTTCTCAGCACAATACCCACAGACTATCTGCCACTTATCAGGACAATACCCACACACTATCTGCTACTTTGCTTTTACACAAACGTTCCGTTTTATGTCAACACAAAAATGACAGTTACAAATTTATAGAATCTAATCTGGATACTTTACAGAATCTAATCTCAATACATCACTTCTTTTCGAGATTAACAACCGAATTTCAACACCATACACTCCTCAAGTCAACACCATACACTCCTCACGTCAACACCATACACTCCTCACGTTCATACAATACGACTAAATCTACATCTCATCATTCCTTAAATATTTGGTTTAACGCAGCTAAACAATTTTGACTATAAGCACTTCAATATCTATTCATAATGCAGTTCCAATGTGGATCGCGTGACCCACAAACACGTGTGAGTGTTCGTGCATCACGTGACAGCGTAAACAAAGTCACGTGACTACGCGAATATTATTGAAAATCCACACAAGGATTGTCTCAGTTGCAACGCCGTGCCATTGGTTGACAGAAATCACGTGACCGCTGAGCATCAAGTCACATGACCTTTGCAGTTTGATTCTTTTCTTTTTTTTTTGCGTAAAACTTGCGACTGAAAGCACCAATACGTAAACAAACACGTCTTGCATAACTCAGCACAATAACACCGCCTTCCTCTCCCCCGGTCAAGGTCATGAGGCCAAGTCCTCGTCTGTCTGAACGCTTATGTTCACAAACAAGAACATCCACTCCACACGGGCCCGCCCACCGGAAGTCGTGTAATGGCGTCATAGGCATGCCACACTGCGTCTTTTCTCTCTCTCTCTCTCTCCCCACCCCCCCCCCCCTCCCCCATTCACGGGATGGCGAAGCCTGGGCTACAAGCGGCAGCCGTGAGCGAGGGAATTCCATGGGAAGGGCGGACATGGATTGTGGTGGGTGAGCGGGTGTGGAAGGGGCGCCATCCGGAAGTAAGCCATGGCGAACAGAGTTTGGCCTCCATTTTCTGTGTTTTAATCATTGCTTCCTTTCCCTTTTTTATACAGATCTAGTCCTGAACTTACTTAGAATAGTCTTATAGACTAGTCTGGACTAGTTCTGGCCACATGCCTTGTGGGTGACTAAGTCAACAGCGTGAATGCAGTCACTGCCTACACAATTAGCCCCCATTTTTCTGAGCCTACTTGTGCACTGTTCATTTGAGATACCGCCATATTGGTCACCGTCTTAGTCACCACGCCTCATAAACAAGTTGTCCTAGTCAAAGACTAACATTGACTAAATCAAGTCCAACTTCGGTGACTTGAGTCACTGAATGCTTTTCTATCGCGTACTTAGTCGTTGACTAATGTTGACCAATGTTGACTACTTGATAACCTAAGACATCACATGTAACGGGGGGGAGGGGTCGCTATAGCCAGGAATTGAATTCCTTCTCCAGCACGGCGGCCGCGTCCATGCGGCCCATGACGCGCAGTGAGTTCATTAGGTCAGTGATGGCCGACTCCTCGCGGTGACGCGCCTCCCACAGGTCCAAGATGTGCTCAGTCGGACTCTTTTTTGTCGCGAAGTAATTTATGTACCTACAACAACAAAACCACAGTAGGTAAATCAACGATTTCAATCTCACCTTGGATTGAAACATCTGAATTTTCCACATTTTAAATGTAAATTACAGAAAAATAAAAAAAAATGGATTTGTTCAATTGAATACGGATTAGGCCACAGAGTTCCATACCTGTCAACACTGAGCCTCTGTGCAAGCATTCGCCAGTCATTCCCACGCGCGTTCGGCGGGTCTAAGATATAGCCTAGCTTTTGTTTTACTGCTAAAGGTAACCTGTCAAAATATTAAAGGTATAATAAATCAACGAAGAGAACAGCCCAATTGAATAATCGCATGGGAATTCGGGATATATACATATATATATATATATATATATATATATATATATATATATATATATATATAGAGAGAGAGAGAGAGAGAGAGAGAGAGAGAGAGAGAGAGAGAGAAATGAGTTCATAATGCACCCTTGTGATACACAGTGCACTCATGTGATAAGGTGTTCTGTACGGGTGCTTCCTGAAACCCTTAAATAGTCTCAGCACCAAATCCCCTGGCTTTTCCATTGAAGACTGTTATATCAAAATAACCCTCCGTCCCCCCCCCCCAAAAAAAAAGCACATACACATAAGCTCGTACCTAAACACCGTGTGGGGAGGGTCGAGGTGCACGAGTCCTGACCCGCTCACGGTCGTATTGTGGTAGTGGTGGGGAGAGCTCACCGCGTGCGCCGGACTCGCCGATACCGCTAAAGGCTGAAACAACAACCAAAACAAGGCACTCAATCAATACCGTCAACGGCGATCAGAAGTCAACACTCAACCAATACCGTCAACGGCGATCAGAAGTCAACACTCAATCAATACCGTCAACGGCGATCACAAATCAACACTCAATTAATACCATCAACACCGATAAAAAAATCAACACTGAATTCTGTTCCTGTTATATTTGACATTAAATTAAAATTAAAACTACATTTATTTTTTTTTTCGAATTTCGAACATTCGCTTT
>CATKHT010000092.1:0-16485 GCA_949752745.1 Protula sp. h YS-2021 | reverse complement strand
TCACAATTACATCACAAATTTTGCAGTTATCCAGATCCAGATCTTTGAGAGATCCAGAGTTTGTAACATTCACAGCAGCATAGTTCGGATAAAAGTGCTGTATAAGCTAAGAGCAGGGAATGTAATCATGCAAAATATCGACTCCACTTATCTCAATTTCTGTATAAAAAAAAAATTTGTATATGAAAGGACCCATGTCTTTGGCGATTCTAGGATTTTGGCAGGACGATAAATATGAAAATTCAAACGTGTGGTGAATCACAAAAAAGGCGATGAGTGTGGATAATTTATGTGTACTTAAACGGCTTCAACGATCCAAACCCCCATCAACCCCCCCCCCCCCCCCCCAAAAAAAAAAAAAAAAAAAAACCACTAAATTCGGAATCGCCGTCACTCATTTCCTCAACAGCCTGGGCCAGTTCAAAACTGGGCACCTGGTAGATCCATGCAACAGAGAAATTACGTCATTACGCTAACCACCGGTGTGAGATCAAATCTTCACCCCCATAGACTATTAACCCCCCCCCCCCCCCCCCCCGGTGAAGATTTGATTATCAAATATTCACCTCCCCTCCCCCCATTATGATCAGTGCGAACGTAATTTTTTGTTTTATGTTTTATGTGACGTTAGAAACAAACAACCATGCAAAAAATCCAAAGTTATTTTATAACATATTCTACTTTACATAACATGGTAATTACACCACTAAGCTAAACTTCTGGATCCTAATTCCTATAGTTAACTGCACCAAATAGTGAGTCCAGTGCGACTCATTCCCACTTGCAAACATAGTTTAAAAATAGGTATGCTTTGCTAAGAATTCTAGCTGTTTATTCTTTCCTTTTTTCCGTCTCGGAGGTTTCCAGAAAACTCCTCCTACGCTATCTGACGTAGGACGATGAAATTTGGCACAGAGATAGAGGGTGATGAGATGTGAAATCCGCAATTTTTTTACCTTGACCTTCAAAGTCAAGGTCAAAATGAGGTCAAAATATTTTTGACCTCAGCGTGGTTTCCAGGGAACTCCTCCTACAGGGTTTGTAGTAGAAAGACGGCATTTTGCAGGGACATAAGAGGGTAACGAGTTGTCGTGAAATCCGCAAAAATTTTTTACCTTCAAGGTCAAGGTCAAATTGAGGTCGAAATATTTTTTCAAATCCCTACTCATCAAGAAAACTTGCTGGAAATATCGCTCAAATCCTTGTTTCAACACGTCTAAGGTGTCAGTAGGCAGTAACATCGTGGACTGTCTCGACATTCAAGGTCAAGATCAAGGTCATGTGACCTTTGTATATCGTAATCCGTTAAATTGCCCATTATCTCGAAAACGGTTAGAGATATTTTCGACCCTTTGGTAGTATTGCTGGTAGTAGGATAGTCGGTGGATATCTCTGCGTTAGAAGTCATATATTCTACAACAATTTGCCGTGTTCCATCAACCAAACTGAATTTTGCACATTTCTCTCTGAAATTTCGATTTGGCGTTTTTACGGCTTTGTGAGAAAGCAGTGCTTCTGGCCAGACCTTTTTACTGTCTGGCGACGCAAGGTAATTTGTTATTTCTTGTATCTCTTCAGTATCCATGATTAGGTATAAAGTTCAAGCTGAAAAAATGCTGAATTTATAGCCAAAAAATAACTGAAATTCATAAAGACGACCTGTTTCGGACGTTCTTTTGAACCAACCAGCTTGAAAATAGCATACTGCGGAAGTTTCTTCCAACCAGTCAGTGTTACAATTGCCTGCGCCGGAAGCTTCAGCCAATGCTATTTTTCAACGTATACTTTGGTAAATTGCAGTCAGCCAAAACTTTATTAAATTGCAATTTGTTAATGTATTTAACACTGATCCGAGTTAAGTTCTTTTGTATAAAGAACCGGATTGCAATGTCCAGGTGAAAAGGACTATCGGCAGTCATCTTCAGAGAAGCAATTAACCTTTCATTCACTTTAAAACAGAAATAATATGTAATTTAAAAAGTTGAAAAGGGATCAATTCAATGTGTTATTAATTAATTATCAATCAATTAGCTTTCTTGAGGGGGGGGGGGGGTGAAGATTTGATAGCAAATGTTCACCAGGGGGGGGGGGGGGAGTGAAAATTTGATAACGGGGGGTGAAAATTTGATGACTAAATTTCTATCAAATATGCACCCCCCGGTGAAGATTTGATATCAAAGGTTTCTAGGGGGGGTTGAAAATTTGATGCCACACCGGCAGTCCATTCCGCTCTTTCCGCGGCAACCGCGTCAGCACCATAAAATAATCCCGCGCCGGCGACGTGCATAAAATGTACGGGTAACGAACACTATATGATATGCTCACCGTACCGACTACCGTACCGACGCCGTACAGAATACTGCACCCAAACCGTACAAATTACCGTATCCGAACCGTAAAGAATATAAATACCGACGCCGTACAGAATACCGTACCCAGTCCGTTCGGAACACCTTACCCGAACCGTAGAGAATACCGTACTCTACCCGTGCAGAATACCGCACCGACGCCGTACAGAATACCGTACCCGGTCCGTTCGGAATACCTTACCCGAACCGTAGAGAATACCGTACTCTACCCGTGCAGAATACCGCACCGACGCCGTACAGAATACCGTACCCGGTCCGTTCGGAATACCTTACCCGAACCGTAGAGAATACCGTACTCTACCCGTGCAGAATACCGCACCGACGCCGTACAGAATACCGTACCCGGTCCGTTCGGAATACCTTACCCGAACCGTAGAGAATACCGTACTCTACCCGTACAGTATACCGTACTCTACCCGTACAGAATACCGTACTCTACCCGTACAGAATACCGTACCCACGCCGTACAGAATACCGTACCTGCGCGGTATGTAACAAGTGTCGACGGTTAACCGCCGCGGTCTACCCTTTCCTCTGAGCAGCGTGCGCAAGAAAACATTCAGCAAGTTTTACTTTTTTGTTATTTATTATATTACTGTTATCAATTGTCTGCAACGCTTTACGTCACTTCTGGCCACAGAAAAAACCTGCTGCTATTCTTACTTATTAGTCCCTTCATATGCAGCAACCCTCCAAGACACATTCCTCTTTCAGACACTGTTACTTTATCTTTTTTCAGGAAAGTTTGCACCGTTTCTATAGAAATGCCGATGGCCTAACTGGCATGGAAACGCTGTCCAAGGTTTACCTGGCCATGACAGGGATCTTGGCTGTTCCGACATCTGCGCGGCGTTTGTCCATGAGCGCCTTCTGCTGTTCCTGCAGCTTGATGGCAGCCATCCGCGTCGCGTCCTGCTCGTTTTCCTGCCACAGACCAAACAATGAACTCATGACGTGGGTCTCCGGACGATTCGGCCCTTAACCGATTCGGCCCTTTGTGAAAGACGATTCGGCACCAACTTGACGATTCGGCCCTTCAGGCCTTTGACGATTCGGTATCAATTTATCAACCAAATCTTAACTTTTATCATGCAGCATAGAATTCATAGAATCATCCAGACCCCATGGCGTACTAATTTTAATTCTCAGTTTAATCGTTTAGTAACACTGAAACAAAAATAAAAGTCGACTTAAAAGATCTTACTTTGACTTTTTTCAGTCAAAAATTTTCTTCCATTTAAAAGAATTTCTAAAATGCCATCATTCCCACTAAATAGCTATCATATCCCCTCCACCTGACACCAACGACTGTCGGATGTGCCGGGGGGGGGGGAGAGGGGGGAGGTAGGGGAGGGCCGGAGGCTCTTTTACCTCATCGTGTTGTTGGTGCTCAAGTTACAGCCTGAACCCTTCCACTCCACACCAGAGATGATCGGAGTGGGGAGGAGAGGAGGGGGGGGGGGGGGCAGACATAAGCCGTACCAATCTTTATGGAGCTTTATGTCAGCCTGTTGCAGGCGCCCACGTTCCAACCTTCTCCCGTCCTCCTGACAAGAGGACGGCTGCGGTGGGGGGGGGGGGGGGGGTTGAAATGGTAGGGGGGGGTGGTATGAGCCATGACGGAGCTTTACCTCAGCCTGATGCTGGCGTTCACGCTCCTGCCTCGTCCTCTCCGCCGCACACCAGGACGGTCGGGAGGGGAGGGGGAGGGGTCGGGGGTGTGAAGGGGGTGGGAGATGGAGGTATGAGCCATGACGGAGCTTTACCTCAGCCTGATACTGGCGTTCACGCTCCAGCCTCGTCCTCTCCGCCTTCTTTTTCTTGGCCTCGTATTCCGTCCTCTGTTTCTGTAATTCCTAATACATAACAACACGTCACATGTACAAAGAGCCAAGCGCAAGCCGCAATAAACAAGCCCCATCCAGCGCCAAGCATCAGCTGCCATCTAGCGGTCATCTTAAGCTGCAAGGGGGCCGTTTATAATTTTACACCCATGATTAAATCTATTTTATAGCAACAAAGCGGCAATAGAAAAACAGCTTATTCGATTCTATTTATTTATTTATTTATTTACATCTTCAAGGACATTGTATGCGCGTCATCAATGGGATTCTCGCACTCAAAAGGCTGAACAAATAATAGCCAATTACGTCATCAGTAATTTGATGTGCTCTGAGTGTATCTCTGTAATTATCCGGCAATTATATGTGTGTAATCTTTGTTTTTTTTTCAATTTGTTTGCATAATAAATCTAAATTGGAAGAGTCAGGACGCTTGCTCGATGCAAGTAGCCAACATTTACGCTATAAATACTACCGCTATTACACGGCAAACCGCCCGCCCTACAGAGTCATTCATACACAACATTTTGCATAAAGATATAATTTCCTTCTCTTCTGAAAGACTCTATAAATAAATCCCTGAAATTTCGAAACAAAAGTGAGAAATTCTGCACAATCAGTCCACAGGAATTTTAGAAACTGCGCTAGATTACTAGAGAATTTGATGAAGTTACTAATCAAACATACGATATGGTTTGTAACTCGGAACCTCGAACCTCGAGGGATCCAAAATAAATGTTTGAGATATCGAACAATCAACTTGTGGAATAAGAAAATACAGTTCCAATACTTGGGATAATGGGGTTCGGGACATGGACAGTTATCGAGGTTCGAGTTATCGGATATGTGCTATTTTTACTGTAACATCCTTATCATAAACACCCGATCGTGTAATTTAGCCACTTGAATAACAAGCTTACATTCAGAACGTACGTAAAATTGTATTTAATTTATCATACTATTGTTATGCAATTTCGCTGCCAGCAAAGCTTTAGCCTAAACAGTACTATTATATTATTCTATACACAACGTAGGATTTAATGAGATTAGTACAGAGGTTAATGACAGACAGGCGAATCACAGTCCATGAAAGCAGGTTGATTGTACAGCGAAGGTTCGCAGTTAAGGCATATTATAAAATATACAGGATTAACATTATTCCACGGTTACAGCATACAGTCTGCCACAGCACCGTCGTTAGTAGCAACGAAAGAACGAAGTGAAGTGATTACGTACGGGACATTTTTAACATGCGGGTTTTGTATCATGTAAAGCGCAAAAGTGGAGAAATTTTGCGCTTTTCTTCAGATTACAATTGTATAAACATTTGCGAAATATAATGCCCCCCCCCCCCCCTTTAGCGGAACACCACTGTAGCGAAGCGTTGCCATGGTGACCGACTGTTCTAGAAAAACATTCCGGAAATTTAGCCTTGTGAAATATTGCACCCATAAAAGGCTACTCCCAACACAATTCATATTCCAAGAGCAGTCCAGATATAAATTTTATACAAACTAACCCCCACCCACTGAAGCAGAGGAAATCGATAACGAATGCCATTATTTTCCCCGGTCACGATGGAAATATTCTCTGTACTTCAAAGTAATTTCCATGTTTTTTTTTTCTTTCTGTTTCAACTTCTCTGCGGGTCCGAGGAATGCACCGATTTTATTATTGTCCAGAGGCGTCCAATTGTATAAGACAGCCTATAGGGTTTAATTGAGGTGAATCTTTGCTAAAAAAAATATCGCGTAGGGGTAATAATAACTTGATAAAACACGCCACTCGGGTCTCAATGCGCCGTGTGATTATAATACAGTTCAAAGAGACAGGTCAAGCCATTACTTCACTCTACACAGTCATCAATAGGTGTATCTATACTACTGTAAATGTGCGCCACGAACACCAAAGTTATCACACTCATAATCAGCAAACATGCTACGATCGCTACAGTGCTTTTGTGTACAAGGTAAAAAGGTAAGACATATACACAGAACTACTTTTATTTCTACATCAAACCGTGTGTATCACTACGCAAGCCGTGCTGCACACTAACCCGCGTGAATTCGTCCACAAGGCTTGATTGGTCTAGCTGATAGCCGGCAAACAGGTTTGCATCATCTCCGCCAGGGGGCGCCGTGGGCGTGGTGGCGGGAGACGACGTGTGGGCGGGGCCTGCCCGAAAGAATGAAGGCGAACGCGGAGAGCTCGTTTGTAAATAAATAGGGCCTTCAATCGATTGGTTAGGGCTTGAAGTGCTGGAAGGTGATTGGCTGGAATAGCCGGAGCTTGGCTTGGTGCTGGATGCTGATTGGCTGGATACCGAACTCGACGCGGAACTCGAAGCATACGTGCGACTGGCCGGCGAATGAGAGTGAGCGGAAGACTGAGGCAAGGAAGCGCTTCTGATAGGCGAATAATTTGGCTCAATAAACACATGGGTAGGAGTGATGGGTGGTATGGTAGAAAAATCAAGGATCTGATTGCTCTTGGGTGACGGGGTGTGAAGGTTTAGAGGCGCGGGTAAAGCCACAGTCCTCGGAGTCACACCACTTGCTTTCAGTCCGTCACTTGGCTGCATCACGTGCTGTTGCTTCTGTTGTTCACGCTCCAATCGGCTCTCCTTCACGTGTTCTGCTGCCCTGACAACGGTAGTACTGTTGTCACGGTGACCGCTGATTGGTGAATGATTCCTTAGCTGTCATTGGTGAAATTTCAAAAAATAACAAAAAAAATGCCAAATACACGAAATAAAATAATGTACAAAAGAAGAATAAAGAACTAAAATAACATCTACGAAACACACAAAAAACGCTACTCAAACTTCAACCTGATTCTATCACAATACACCGTATGTTGCATACAATTTTATGTACTTAATATTTTGCGTGTTTGCTAATAACCGTAAATACAACCTTGGCTGTATATCATAAAAATATCATGTCATCGCAAAACTAAGCTTCCAAAAGACTCCATGAAAAAATATTTACATTATTAGTCGCAGTTTGTCATTGAAAATTCTGAAATTAAGAAAATTTAGATGAGTAGCTTGAAAGCGGATGGTATTCTCAGGGTTCGACATAAACTGTTTCTGTTTCAAGGATCGACAAGCCTTTAATGATGCGATTTTTCTCCGCCAAGACAGCGGCTAGAAAATTGTTATTTAATTCACTTCAATTTGATAACTGGACTGCTCTGCAGTACGCACGACCAACAGCTAGGCAGTACACGTGACCAACAGCTAGGCAGTACACGTGACCTACAGCTAGGCAGTACGCACGACCAACAGCTAGGTAGTACACGTGACCAACAGCTGGAACCGTTTTCATTACAACCGCTCATCTAAAGTACATGTTTGCCGAGATTCCGTTTACCTCGAACCCTGAATTTTGCTTTCCGACGGAAAGAGTACCATTTTTCTATGATACAACCTCGCAATTTTTGTACATCATTTTACATTGTAGAACATCGTGGTTGAAACGAGGGGCTGATCTGCTCACATCACGGGGGAACATAACCAAATTCATAAGACGATACATATCTTGACGTTTCCGTTCCGGCTTGACAGACTGGCTTGTTTTGAGTGACAACAGAATCATTATAGCACACGCGGCTAGGTTAGCAAAGCCACCGTTTCACCCATGAAGCTACATGAGGCCGGGTTGTGCCAATCACAATTCGAGTTTTGTAAGATGTTCCATAAATTATCATGACGTCAATCGACACGTCATTGTTGAAAGATGAAAGATTACAAAGGGGCGAGCCTGTGATCTGGCTACTTACCCTAGCGTGACGGCAATGGGTAATTATCCTTGGGTAAAGGCAAGGGGTACCAAAGATGTTACCCTAGGTTAAAGGCAGTGGGTAATTACCCTAGCATGGAGGCAGCGGGTGTTACCCTGGCGTGAAGGCAGTGGGTGTTACCCTGGCGTGAAGGCAGTGGGTGTTACCCTGACGAGAAGGCAGTGGGTGTTACCCTGGCGTGAAAGTAGTGGGTGTTACCCAGGCGTGAAGGCAGTGGCTTATTACCCTGGCATGGAGGCAATGAGTATTCTCCCAGTATAAGAGCAGTAGATTATCATCATACAGGTAGCAGATATTTCCCAGCATGAACAGAGTCAAAGAACTGGTTAAGACTACAGGAAAGCGAAGCCAATTAGCAAAAGTGAAACCACTCTCCTACTGTGTACTCCACGCCCCTTATGCAAAGTCAATCTTAAGATAAATATGAATGTACAGAGATTTATAAGGTAAGATTTGTATAGGTAAGATACAAGAGCAATGGTGCCACAGCGGCGGACGCCTTTTAGTGCTGTTCCAGAAGTGCACGTCATAAATACATCAACAGCTAAAATACAAGCCCTCCGTTGCATTATGGGATGGCTAGAGAGATGCATTATGGGATGGCTAGAAACGTCCGCCACTGCGAGCCACAAGCGAAGACAGTTCACAAAGCGCCTGAGATATACAACCTGGGGAGCAGAGGTAAGGACAGCGTCATCAAGCCGGCGAAACGCACGACCCGATATGAGAGACTTGATATGTGGGTGATACAACAGATCACTGGCTACACTCCTCTCACTCACTTCGTACAGCCACTAAAATTTAAAAGACATTGTCGCCAGTTGTGTCTTCGTTTTTCTTAAAATTTCCCAGGCTCTAGCTTACGCAAAAGATACCAGTTGTGAATTCCCCAAATTTAAAGTAGTTTAATTTTGAATTTAAACATTTCAAAACAGTTTCTCTACGGTTAATTCAAAGATAGGGGGTAATTTTGTGTATAATACATCAAGGTGATGTCACAAAAGAGAACGGAAAAAACTGACCTTTGGCTCCAAAAAAAAAAAAAAAAAAAAAAAAAAAACCCGACCTGACTTTATTGACCTATAAAGGTTTTAAGCTAATCACTGTGCTTTCGTATAATGAATATTAAGTCAGGATGCTTCGGTCCTTCTCGTACCCTACTGAATTAATAAAAAAGCTTCGAGTTTTTATTCAAGGATTACCGACAGGACACGTTCACATTACGACGGGTCTCTCTCCATCAACAGTTCGCTAAAAAAGTTATCTCGCTGTTTTGTTTTTTCTCACCACTCAAAATTCACTGACTGCGGTTTTTTTTAAAACAAAAGTTATGTTGTGATATTAATATCCGAGAAGACAAATTCAATGAACAGAATGAAAGAACGAAACATTGCCAAGCAACGTGCTGTATAGCGCCATGGAAAAAGGAACTTAACAAAAAGTAAAAAAAAGCACTTCAGTAATAAATTATTATGATTTTTCTAGCAGAAAGGATATCTGGTGTGATCATAAAGTTTTTCAACAGAATCAGGAATCTGATAAAATAGACTTAAAAGTTAAATCTTTTGATCCAATTATCCGGAATTGCCCACCAACCCACCACTTACCCTGAGCTCTCAGTTCTACGCACCCCCTCTCTCTCTCCAAAAAAAAAAAAAAGACCTCTAACCAAAAAGCCATCGCCTCCCTCGCCCCCTCCACCCCACCCCCCCCCCTCAACCCTAAGAAAGAGGAAAATCGACAGCCGTCCCCAAACCCAAAAAAGGGGTTCCTCTCCGAGCAATGTCCCGGAATTGTCAGAGACGGCGTGGGGTTGTAGAGAGAAGTGACTGACCTCGCTGGGGGAGTAGCGCGAGCGCTCGCTGCTATCAGTCGTGCTGTAGCCGCTGTCCACTGTGCGTCGCTTCCGCTTGTCACTCGTCGTGTCGCCCAGGTGACGGAACTCCTCCGACAAGCTACGCGCGCGCCGCGGATAACAGAAAAAACACAGTGCCTTAGCGCGCTCAGTGTTATCGCGCAAACGGGAAATTCCGCGAACACTTTAGTGGGAGTTCACGGGGTACCGAAATACGTTACTCATCCCTTTTTTTTCAACACCAGCTGGACTTATAGGAACATGGTTAGCTACAACCATCTGCTTATGACCATGCGAGACCAGTATTAATAATTCTAGTAGAACTGTTCCTCTTTTTTTATAGGAAGTAAAGTGAACATTATCTTACATCCAAATCTTAGCGAATATTTTTATTCTTCTGAATCAAAACACTTCCCAAAATAACAAAAACCGAGAATTTTCAAATCGTAAAAAACAGTTGCGACACCGCCCACCCCGCCCCCCTATAGCACCCCCCCCCCACCGTTGACTTACGAAGGCGGAAGTGACACAGGACGCATGGTGTGCTTGAGCTCCATGTCATGCAGGATGCCTTTCTTCCGATCCTCCTTTATCGCCTCGTTCTGCAGGTATTTCATTATATGCACCCGGCCCTTGGTGCAGATCTGCGCCAAAACATAAATAAAAGGTCCTGTGCTGACTGCAACGTCCTCAGACAGGTTACTGAAGACCTCAGTTTGCGTCAAAGGTTGTATTCCTGTGTCCGTCATTTTGAATCTCGTGTATAACACGAGAACAAGATTACATATTTACACAAAAATAAAATAATAATAATAATAATAATTCATATTTTTCATTTATCTTATACTTTGGCAAATTTTTAAATTCCTCTTATTTCGCGTTGTTACCCAACGACCAACCTCTACAGTGGTCTCCCTTTGTGGGTTTGACCTTTTTGTTCCGCAGATCCACTAGAGATTCCGCGGAAATAGTACTCATTGAAAGAACAGAACTACTTTTGAAAACCTATCCGCTTTGCGTTTATCAGACAGATCGCCCCAGAGGTCAGCTGGTTTAAACAACACTTATTTGATTCACACGAAACCTGTGCATACATAAACAAGGCGTAGGGTACCCAATGACATCTGTCAGAAAAAAGAACAAGAGAATTAATTAACATGGGCGGGCGGCGATTCGAACGGTTGTTAAGAAAAGGTGTAGCGTCTCTAGCGACTCCATGCATGCCACAGCTCATGCCCCGCCCCCGCCCCCCCCCCCTCCCCTACCACAAACGTCATTCCTTCGCTCTACTCACGTGGGCGGGCGGCGATTCCAGCGGATTATTCTGCAGGCGTAGCGTCTCCAGTGACTCCATGTGCCGAAAGTCCCGCGGTAGTTCCTTGATGCGGTTGCCGGAGATGTCGAGCGTCTGTAGCTCCACGCGGCTCATCTCTGCCACCACAACATGAAACCCAGTCTCACACAGCACTATTTTTTCTTTTTATCATTCTTTTCATTTCTTTTTCATTCTTTTTCTTTTAACCAAGAGACCCGATTTTTTCACCCCAGTAAACATTCTCTTTTCTCAAATTTTCTTATTTGATTATGTTAGTGGTTTATTTTCTTCAGCACATATCCGCGTCACACCTGGCGGAAGTTCGACCAGCATATTCCTCCGCACGTTGAGACTTTTCAGCGAGTCCAGATCGCCTATCTGCGTCGGCAGGTGTGTGATCTCATTGCAACTGATATCCTACAACAAACATGCAAATAACACCAACGGTGTATTTTTTTTAAACCTTTTCACATTCAGAAAACAGTACTTTCAATTTATAAATTCGATTACTTTCAGTTTCACTTTCTTTTCTTTCTTTTTTTTCAATTTTTGACATCGATGGACCACAGAATATGATTATGCTGTCGTTTAACGGACCCAGCCAATTTTTTGCAGCCACATTAAGCAACTGATTAAGTTTAATTATCAGTTTTAACTCTTAGGATTAGGGTAAATAGTTAGTTATCAGGGTAAATACTGAAGGCTGGAGTGAGCTTTAGGAAATAGGTTTGGATTAGTTTCAGTTTTAAGACAAAAGAATGTGGCTGCAAAAAAAAAAGTCTGGGCACCCCTAGAGGGCAGGATAACCCGGACGACAGTCGTATTTACTCACGATGTCCATGAGATTCTGGAGCTCGCCGATCTCCTCGGGCAGGGATACTAGGTGATTGTTGCTCGCCAGCAGCACCTCCAGCGCCTTCAGGTGGCAGATGAATGACGGCAGGTACGACAGCTGATTGCGACTGAAACCATCAACCCGTTGTTCAATTTTATTTTTGCGCTTGAAGCATGGGGTCAAGCAACCGCCCTTCTCTTTTTAAAATAAACTTCAATTTTCTATTGCCGATGGTTGCCAAGTTTCACTGCATCTTATCAATCAATCAATCAATCAATCAACTATCTCGGAAGTGGCAGTGCGTTCATAAACAATTCAGTTTCGGGGCTCCCCCTCTCCTCTCCCCTTCTATATGGTATTTCACAGTGTTGAGCTGGTGGGATATTTTTTTACAAATCTTTTCAGTGTTATCGTTCTGACCGACAACGCCGCTTAATACTCACTCTCCTACTTTCTTCTCCAAAGGTGTTCTAAAACTTTTGTTTTAGAACTGTTATGTTTTATGTTTAAGAACTGTTATGTTTCTTTGTTTTAGAACTGTTATGTTTCTCTGTTTTAGAATTGTTAGGTTGTATGTTTTCGGACTGTTATGTTTTCGAACTGTTGTGTTGCATGTTTCGAACTGTTGTGTTCTTGACTCGCGGTATTTTCTTTCCATTCGATCTCCTCTCGTCTCGATATCTCCATCTTCAGCGTTAGACAGAATGGTTTAGAACTCCTACATCATTGTTATTTTGGAAGCATTTTTCACTTTGCCTTGGCACTTGACATGCAAAGAACCATTTCATGACCAATTGTCCATTCAATCTGTGCAATTCTTCTTTGTGGGCAGGTTTCGCAGGATCTTGAACCTCACTTCTCTTGTTGTGTGGGTAATTGCCCGCCCCTCCCCTCCCCCCAATTAAACCATCGATCACAATTCTCTCTCCCATATATATTGGCAATAATGTTTGATTACACCGTTCTGACCGTGCCTCAATGGCATCCATTCCTCGGCCACTTAAGAACTCGCCAAATGGCTGTCAATCATTTACCGCATTTCCACTGGCGGGTCACACTTTGTATAACCAAACATCTCCACCTTTCCGATCCTGATTCCTTCGTATGGTGCCTTCTGAATGCTTCAGCGCTTATATCATTTAATTGGAGAACTCAGAATTAACCTTGTTAGAAACAGCACAGCCCCCCCCCCCCCCCCCCCAATGTCTTAAAAGCTCTGCGCAAGCGTCATAATGGAAAGTTCTCACATTTTAAATCTAGAACATTTACTTCCAAGGGAAATTCTTACCAACTTATAAATGAAATAAATAAACCTTGCAGTGACTAAACTTTTGGGCCTTACAGAAATTTCCACACGATTACACCGCAGCCCAAACACATTAGAATCCTGCTCCTTCCTGGATGTGCTGGGGGCGGGGGGGGGGGGGGGAGCGGCGGGGAGAGAGGGAGAGGGACGGCCACAGCTGCCTGCTCTCACATTTTCATGTATATAAACATCGTAATGTGCTGGATTGATTTCTGAGTTTTATGCACTTCCGCAAGTTTCGACGTACCACATTCTTAATTTGACAGCTTAATTGGGTTGTTTAAGGCCCAAAAATCTTTCCATATGTTCCGCCGTACGAAGGTCTGGTTTTTGTTTCAATAGACCCCTACTTTTCAAGACGTTTCACAAAGAAAGCTACTCTAAGTTTATTTTTTAGCACAAAATCAAAAAAGGATCTTCTGCTCGAGTTATACATTTTAACCCACCCTCCTCGTCCCCCACCCCTCCCCCAACCCCTCACATATAAACACCCACACTTTCATATTTGGAACACATAAATACAGCTGTACATTACTTTCAATCAGTAAAGAACACTTGTCTTTTCACCTGGCTTATCGCTGTGTGTGTATTTGATCGCGAGAAACACAAGAGTCTTTGAGAGTCCGCTCGCACAGCCCTACATACAAGCAGCACAATAAACAGCTATGCAGCCAATACATTGTATTTTCATTCACAGCAAATTAACTGCCAAATCGACCATATGCGTACAAACTACAGGCGTTTTTTTTTCCGTTATCTTTGTACGGGAACTTGAGACCAGACAGGCCCTATCCCGTATATTTCACACCACACCGTAGAGATACCGGTCTGATGGTCTTACCGTTCATTTATGCAGCTATACAACGATGGCGGCATTTCCTTCACGACACGCTCCACATTAGGACAACAGTGCTTTCATTTGGTTTATATATGACTTGGTTATCGGACCGCGCATTACGCGGATACACGGGTAAATTTACTCCATCATATGTGTCAAAATAAACATATAATATCGCTTAAAAAAACTGGCTATGCAATTAACCGGTTTCGCCTATACAGTGAACACCTCTGTCAGTGACCCTCTCTCCTTATGAACCCCTCTGCTAGTGAACATCTCTCCTGATGAACCCTCTGTTAGTGAACACTTCCGTAGGTGAACACCTCTGCTATGAATTTCTCCGTTAGTGAACATCAATCCTAATGAACCCTTCTGTAAGTGAACACACCGTTAGTGAACACCTCTGCTTAGTCAACCTCTTGCAATGAACACAAACGTCCATTATGAAATTCACCTCTTTTTAGTGAACAACTCCGTAAACGTTTCAGCCGGACTGGAAGGTGTTCGCTATTACCAGGCTTCACTGTATTCACGAACTGTCGAACAAATTCTCGATCAACAGAGTGACAGACAGGGAGGAGAGAGCGAGTGGTGAGCGAGACGGGCATGACTGTAGCCTGCGGGTATGCTGACCCAAGAACCTCCCACCATACAGGTAACACTGAGAGATACAGCGAGAGACAGCATAGCCATAGGGTAAGCTGGTCCAAGAACTTACACTACCCCAGCCCCTCCCGCTCCCCCCCTCCCCCTCAACACGCCATGAAGATAACACTGTACATAATTGACTGCACTTGATACCACTGTTGAAAGAAATTTTTCACAAGGCTGCTGTCAGAGAAAAACGAAAGAAAATCACTCCTTTCATAAGCGCCATGTAATTCTATTCTTCCCTTCATGGCCTAGATATTATATAGCATTTTTGGCGCGATTTCAGTTTTTACATAGTTTGGCAAAGACCTAACAACAAAACAATTATACAGAAAAGTGGTAACATATATGCTGAAAGAAAACCTGCACAACTTATTTTAAACGCGGTAGTGAAACATCCTTTAAAACTGTTTGTGTCACTTCCTTTTATAACCGAAAATGGCTGCTGCAGGAGACACTCATTTCAGACTTTCAGGAACTCAAAACAGAGAAATACGACGTCATCCGAAAATGTCTGTGGGTAGGCCTGCCTAGGCCACACCCCTTAAATTCCACAACGTCAAATCTCTTTCAAATACAGGGGGGGGGCTCTATTATTTACACTGGCCCCCACATTATTATGAATGGTTTCTTTTAATATGTATATATATAGGAAAAGCCACAACTAATCAAAGCCATCTCTCTCTCTCTCTCTCTCTCTCTCTCTCTCTCTCGCCCCCCCCCCCTCTCTCTCTCTCTTCTCTCTCTCTCTCTCTCTCTCTCTCTCCCTCTCTCTCTCTCTCTCTCTCGCCCCCTCCCTCCCCATCTCTCTCTCCACTCCCCCCTCCCTCCCTCTCCTCCCCTCGCTCCCCTTCTCTCTCTCTCCCCCTCTCCTTTCCCTCCCTCCCTCTCTCCTCTCCTCATCCTCCCCTCTCTCTCTCTCCCTCTCTCTCTTCCTCTCCCCCATCTCTTTCTCTCTCTCACCTCCCTCCCTCTCTCCCTCCCTCTCCTCCTACCTCCCCCCCCCCTCTCTCTCTCTCTCTGCTCTCTCTCTCTCTCTCGCCTCCCCCTCTCTCTCTTCCTCTCTCTCCATCCTCTCTCTTTCTCGCCCCTCCCTCCCCCTCTCTTTCTCGCCCCTCCCTCCCCATCTCTTTCTCCCACTCCCCCCTCCCTCCCTCTCCTCCCCCTCGCTCCCCTTCTCTCTCTCTCCCCCTCTCCTTTCCCTCCCTCCCTCTCTCCCTCTCCTCATCCCTCCCCCTCTCTCTCTCCCTCTTCTCTCCCCATCTCTTTCTCTCTCTCACCTCCCTCCCTCTCTCCCTCTCTCTCTCTCTCTCTCTCACCTCCCCCTCTATCGCTGTTGTATCGGTCCCTCACCTGATATTGAGATGCACGAGTGACTGGAGCTGTACGAGCGGCTTGTGCAGACACCTTATCACGTTGTTATACACGTTCAGACGCTCGAGGTTGGGAAACTCGCACACTTCCGGTGGGATCTCCATCAGGCGATTACGGGACAAATCTAAACAGAACACACGAGGAAATTGAATATACTATGTCGCATCCCTGATCTAAATTGTTGTTGCGAATAGGTTCGCAACAACATAAGACTAAGCCTCGGGAAAAGGGCCCGAAAAACCAACGGGCAGGGACCCGATACACGCCTTCGGCCGAACGCACCCTTGACAGCATGTA
>CATKHT010000091.1:0-26488 GCA_949752745.1 Protula sp. h YS-2021 | reverse complement strand
TTTTACCCTCTTTAAGAACTATCGGTTATAACGACATATTTTCTTGGTTCGATGTCGTTATAAACATGCTGTACCTTTAGGTCAACATTTTCGTAAGTGGTCAACAACAGCTTCATGCTACCTCGAAATATTGACCAATATATATGCTTTGTTACATGACTTCACTGGTGTTTTGAGCCCAACCAGCCAAAGCTTTGATCGATATTTATTTTCGAGTCAACATTAAAAAAAAAAAAAAATTGGCTTGGGAAATGGACCAATCAGACTGCAGCAATCCTGAGTCATGTGACTTGACTGACCTGGTTTTCGAACAGTCCCATATTGTCCAGCGTGTGGAGATTCTGTTCGAGTAACGCCAGACCCGCCGCGTAGAGCAGGACCTCGTCCAGCTGCAGCACCGACATGGCCACCCAGAACAAGTGCCTGAAATCATGGATCCGTCATTTTGGTTCAATGACGTCATAATCTTTGAAGCACCTTACGTCAAATTATCAAATGTTTCCTTGAGACCTAAAACTGTGCCAGCTTTTCCTGGACAATTTATAACGTATCAAATTTATTTATTATTATATATATTTTGCCTTTTATGGATACTTTATATGGATATTTTACTATTGTATGTATTTTGTCCTTGATGGACACTTGAGAAATACTGAATCCAGTATTTATGGCTATTCCTGCAGTGTCTCGGCTTTTGGAACGGCCTAGACACCGGATGATACAGGACACTATGCATGAAAGAACGGTGCATTAGCAGAGGCTGCAGGCGTGTCAGAAACATGATGAGTGTCACGTCCTCACCTGTGTATGGGGGAATCATGCTTCAGGAGGGGGCGCAGGCGTGTCAGATACGTAATGAGTGTCACGTCCTCACCTGTGTGTGGGGGGAATTGTGTCTCTGCAGGGCCTTCAGGCGTGTCAGACACATGACAAGTGTCAAGTTCTCACCTATGTATAGGGGGAATCGTGTCTTAGCAGCAGCTGTAGGCGTGTCAGATACGTAATGAGTGTCACGTCCTCACCTGTGTATGGGGGAATCGTGTCTCAGCAGGGGCTGCAGGCGTGTCAGATATGTGATGAGTGTCACGTCCTCACCAGTGTATGAGGGGAATCGTGCTTCAGGTGGGGGTGCAGTCGTGTCAGATATGTGATGAGTGTCACGTCCTCACCTGTGTATGGGGGGAATTGTGTCTCTGCAGGGGCTGCAGGCGTGTCAGATATGTGATGAGTGTCACGTCCTCACCTGTGTATGGGGGAATCGTGTCTCAGCAGGGGCTGCAGGCGTGTCAGGCACATGATGATGGCCTCGATGAGTGTCAGATCCGTGTAGCTCTCGAGCGCCTTGACGAGAATCCTCAACAGCTGCTTAATCTCCGAGTCGGACACTTGCTTGGAGATGCAGCCGTAGACGATGACGGCGCGGGGCTGCAGCGCGGGATTGTACTCGAAGGCGAAGCGCTTGGCCAGGTCCGTCCACTGCTTCAGCCAATCACAGTCCGTCAGGCCTTTCATGCAGCCCTGTGGCGGGAAAAAAACAACCGGAAGTAGGCTCGCGCTGAATCAGAGACACATTGTCGCCATTTATGAAATACCTTTCAGCCATTTTAAATTTTTCCAGCCGTTATTAAATAAATTATCGAATTGTTTTAGTTTGGAAATGGATGAAATGTACTTACACCTCGAATTTACGGACAACGGGTGATCCAGACTGATGGTGACCACTCCCGCAATCCCCTGATAGTGATCCTGACAACAAACTTCCTTCTCCCACCCCCACCCCCACCCCGTCACAACCCTAACACCTCCTCCCCCCACCCCCGATCCACTCCGTCACAACCCTAACACCTCCTCCCCCACCCCCCATCCACCCCATCACAGGCCTAACATCTCCTCCCCCACCCCCTCCTCCCCACCCCCACCCCTCCAACAACTACCACACCTCCATGATTTCCAGCAGTGCGTCCGTGACGACCTCGAGGCTCTGCAGGGTCATGCGCTCCTGTTCGGGCGGCGTGTACGCGAACGACCGATCGCCCGGGCTGTACTTGCTCCGGAAGGCGCTCACGGCCGCCGACTTGACCTTGCTGATGCCGAACAGCTGGTAGAACTTAGGTAACGAGAACTCCGTCAAACTCAGCTTCAGCATTTTCATAGTGTCTTCTGCAAGTTGATTCATTAAAACTATAATTTAAAAAAAAATTCTTCGGGGGGTGAATTTCCAAAGTTCATCGGTTAAATTTTATTATTATTTAAATAAATTATTTGAGTTTGTTTTTAAAACGCAAGAAAGAATTTTTGAACATTCTCTAAATGAAACGCATCACTTGATTTAACACCGAAGCCCAGCTGATTGATGTGACTTACCACTGAAGCAGAGCTGACTGATATGACTTACCACAGAAGCAGAGCTGACTGACGGGACTTACCACGAAGGCACAGCTAACTGATATGACTTACCGCTGAAGCAGAGCTGGCTGACGGGACTTACCACGAAGGCACTTACCACGAAGGCACAGCTGACTGACGTGACTTACCACGAAAGCACAGCTGGCTGACGTGACTTACCACGAAAGCAGAGCTGACTGACGGTACTTGCCACGAAGGCACGGCTAGTTGACGGTACTTACCACGAAGGCACGACTGGCTGACGTGACTTACCACTGAAGCAGAGCTGACTGACGTGACTTACCACGAAGGCACAGCTGGCTGACGTGACTTACCACTGAAGCAGAGCTGACTGACGTGACTTACCACGAAGGCACAGCTAGATGACGGTACTTACCACGAAGGCACGGCTGGCTGACGGGACTTACCACGAAGGCACGGCTGGCTGACATGACTTACCACGAAGGCACGGCTGGCTGACGGGACTTACCACGAAGGCATAGCTAGTTGACGGGACTTACCACGAAGGCACAGCTAGTTGACGGGACTTACCACGAAGGCACAGCTGACTGACGGGACTTACCACGAAGGCACGGCTGACTGACGGGACTTACCACGAAGGCACGGCTGGCTGACGGGACTTACCACGAAGGCACGGCTGACTGACGGGACTTACCACGAAGGCACGGCTGGCTGACATGACTTACCACGAAAGCACAGCTGGCTGATATGACTTACCGCTCAAGCAGAGCTGACTGACGTGACTTACCACGAAGGCACAGCTGACTGGCGTGACTTACCACTGAATCAGAGCTGACTGACGGGACTTACCATGAAGGCAGGTTACTTACACGAAGACACTTACCACGAAGGCACGGCTGGCTGACGTGACTTACCACGAAAGCACAGCTGACTGACGTGACTTACCGCTGAAGCAGAGCTGGCTGGTGCACAGGCTGTGGATGATGTTGATGACGAGGCCATGCGTGGACGCCCGCAGCGAGAGCGGGCCGGTGGAGACGAGCAGCGTGACGATGTGGAAGAGCAAGGGCAGGTGGCTGGCGACATCTAGCGAGTTGTTAAACGACAACATGAGGAGATAGCGCAGTAGGATGGCGATGTCGTCCCACATCAGGTGCTGCTCCAGCGTCGGCGTGGGCGACATGCACGTGCGCTCGATCAGCTGTACGAAGCAGACGACAGCTCAATACGAAGCAGACGACAGCTCATACGAAGCAGACGACAGCTCAAACGTACCAAAGTATGACGTCAAAGGGGAAGGGAACTTTCTGTGCCTTTAACGTTTGTAAAACATACGCGTAATATTTGCACGAATATGGCGTGTTACATCTGGTCACACTTGAAGATTTTACCGCTTTTGCGCATCACCATTGTGCGTGTTCACGGAGGGAGGGAGGGAGATAGGGAGGGAGGGCGAGGAGAGGCGGAGAAGAGGAGAGAAGAAACGAGAGGAGGGAGGGAGGGAGGGGAGGAGGGGAGGGGAGAGTGGAGGGGAGGGGAGAGGCGGGAGACAGAGGAGGAGGGAGGGAGGGAAAGAGGGAGGTAGGGGATGAGCTTGAAGTAGTAGTCGGCAGAGGACCTTCCTGGACACGTACTACACGATGGCAAGCGGGGGGGGGGGGGGGAGGGCGGAGAGGAAGGGGTGTGGAGTCTCACCCTGCACAGCCGGCAGATGACCTTCTCGCACACGTACTACACGATGGCAAGCAGGGGGGGGATGGAGAGGGTGGAGAGGGGGGTGTGGAGTCTCACCCTGCACAGCCGGCAGATGACCTTCCTGGACACGTACTACACGATGGCAAGCGGAGGTAGGGCGGGGGGGGGGGGGGAGGGCGGAGAGGGGGTGTGGAGTCTCACCCTGCACAGCCGGCAGATGACCTTCTCGCACACGTACTACACGATGGCAAGCAGGGGGGGGGGGGGGGGGGAGGGAGAGGGTGGAGAGGGGGGTGTGGAGTCTCACCCTGCACAGCCGGCAGATGACCTTCCTGGACACGTACTACACGATGGCAAGCGGGGGCGGGGCGGGGGGGGGGGAGGGCGGAGAGGGGGTGTGGAGTCTCACCCTGCACAGCCGGCAGATGACCTTCCTGGACACGAGCTGTACGTTGGCGGAGGCGAGCGCCACGGCCGTGTCGGCCATGATCTCCGCCTGGATGGAGCCAAGGCCTCCCGTCACGCTCCTCTGTAAATACAACCAGTCAGTCAAGCAGCCAGTCATCCAACCAGTCAGTCAATCAAGCAGCCAGTCATCCAATCAGCGAATCAATCAAGAACCAATTAAACAGCCAGTCAAGCAACCCACAAACCAAACAATCGGTCAACGAATCAAAAGCAATCAATCAACCCATCCATCAACTATTCAATGAAGTGGAGTTGTTTTCTTATGGAACTCAACATATTTCTCCTTGAAACAGGAGAAAATACCTTGGGAAAATAACCACTAAATCTCAGGAACTACTGGACTGAAACTCGGCAATCTCCGTTAGCCAATGAGCAATGAGAACGCTATTTCGGAAGAAATCGTAAGTAAAGCTAGTTCTTCGTATTAAACACTAATATTATACAACATACCTATGACCACCAATCAATCAATCGATCAACGAGAGCAGTGTGCAAGCCCACATATTCCCCACAGGCCCCCCATCAGTTAAACACGGTCATGAAGAGCTGAAAGTCCAGCTGGTCCATTTTCCTTGGACGGACCTGGCCCATTTTCAATACCGATCTGTGTTTATTCCCATAGAAGCTACATACCAAGTTTCATGAAAATCCTTGCAGGAGTTTTTAAATTATCGTGTTAACAAGCTCTTGATGACCGACCGACAGACCGACACGCGGTCGATCGCATATATTCCCCCTGTGGGGAATCAATCAATCCATCAGCACTTTAATGAGGCTGAAAGGGGCTCTGTCACACTGGTCTAACCATGTAATCACTCTCATTCAGTCAATCACTCACCCAATGAATAAGTACCTTGCTAAAGCCCTCTAGTACCATGTCTACCAGTTCGCTAACCATGTCATCACTCACTCACTCACTCACTCACTCACTCAATCAATCAATCAATCACCAAATCTATCAATCAGCACCTTGATAAAGCTGCCCAGCACCATCTGATACAGGTCGCTAACCATGAACCACTCACTCACCAAATCAATCACTCAGCACCTTGATAAAGCGTTCAGCACCAAATCAAGCTCTAGCAGGTCGCTAACCATGAACCACTCATTCAATCAATCAATCAATCAATCAATCAGCACCTTGATGAAGCTATCCAGCACCATATCCAGCAGGTCGCTGACCATGAACCACTCACTCATTCACTCACTCAATCAATCAATAAACCAATCAATCAGCACCTTGATGAAGCTGTCCAGTATCATATCCAGCAGGTCGCTGACCATGAACCACTCACTCACTAATTCAATCAATCAATCAATCAATCAATCAATCAGCACCTTGATGAAGCTGTCCAGCACCATATCCAGCAGGTCGCTGACCATGCCAATGTTGCCCCAGATCTTGGCCTGGATGGACGGGTACATCTCCACCTCATCGATCGTCATGGTGATCAGCTTATCCAGAATCAGGTTCACTTTCTGTCGCTTCATCTCGTCCGACTGCTTGCAGAACCTGGATTGGGGGTCAAAGGTCACGTCAAGCGTTTAGCCGGGATTTTCTGGGTGGTGCCAGGGGGGGGGGGGGGTAGGGGTGGGCTCGTAAAATGCTTCTACCATGAAATCGTGAGGTTTACTCTCGTTTCAAAACAAACTCAGACTTAGCCAGAGGGGATAAAGGATTGTACCACCATCCAACTCCAAAATCTTCGGATCTGCCAATAAACAAAACATTAACCGACAGCGGTGGTGAGGGTTAAGCAGCCGGAACGTCTGACCGACAGCGCCTACCTGGTGAGGTTGGGCAGCCAGAACCTCTGACCGACAGCGCCTACCTGGTGACGTAAGGCAGCCAGAACGTCTGACCGACAGCGCCTACCCGGTGACGTAAGGCAGCCAGAACATCTGACCGGCAGCGCCTACCTGGTGACGTAAGGCAGCCAGAACGTCTGACCGACAGCGCCTACCTGGTGACGTAAGGCAGCCAGAACGTCTGACCGACAGCGCCTACCTGGTGACGTAAGGCAGCCAGAACGTCTGACCGACAGCGCCTACCTGGTGACGTAAGGCAGCCAGAACGTGTGACCGGCAGCGCCTACCTGGTGACGTAAGGCAGCCAGAACGTCTGACCGACAGCGCCTACCTGGTGACGTAAGGCAGCCAGAACGTGTGACCGGCAGCGCCTACCTGGTGACGTAAGGCAGCCAGAACGTCTGCCCGACAGCGCCTACCTGGTGACGTAAGGCAGCCAGAACGTCTGACCGACAGCGCCTACCTGGTGACGTAAGGCAGCCAGAACGTGTGACCGGCAGCGCCTACCTGGTGACGTAAGGCAGCCAGAAGGTCTGACCGACAGCGCCTACCTGGTGACGTAAGGCAGCCAGAACGTGTGACCGGCAGCGCCTACCTGGTGACGTAAGGCAGCCAGAACGTCTGACCGACAGCGCCTACCTGGTGACGTAAGGCAGCCAGAACGTCTGACCGACAGCGCCTACCTGGTGACGTAAGGCAGCCAGAACGTGTGACCGTCAGCGCCTACCTCGTGACGTAAGGCAGCCAGAACGTCTGACCGACAGCGCCTACCTGGTGACGTAAGGCAGCCAGAACGTCTGACCGACAGCACCTACCTGGTGAGGTTGGGCAGCCAGAACGCCTGACCGACAGCGCCTACCTGGTGACGTAAGGCAGCCAGAACGTCTGACCGACAGCGCCTACCTGGTGACGTAAAGCAGCCAGAACGTCTGACCGACAGCGCCTACCTGGTGACGTAAGGCAGCCAGAACGTCTGACCGACAGCGCCTACCTGGTGACGTAAGGCAGCCAGAACGTCTGACCGACAGCGCCTACCTCGTGAGGTTGGGCAGCCAGGGCGTCATGTACTCGAGACACAAGTGCTTCATTTCGATGTTGGAGTTCCGGAAGCCCTGGATACACTCCTCCAGGAACTCGAGCGTCAGGTGCGGCTCGTTGCTGGCCAGACGCTCGCTCACCATCTTGATGAAGATCGTGTTGTTTGAAGGAATGCACAGACCTAAACCAATCACCACATCCGCTTTCTAAACCAATCACCAAATTCGCTTTCTAAACCAATCACCACATTCGCTTTCTAAACCAATCCCATCCGCTTTTTAAGCCAATCACCACATTCGCTTTCTAAACCAATCACCACATCCGCTTTCTAAACCAATCACCACATCCGCTTTTTAAGCCAATCACCACATCCGCTTTTTAAGCCAATCACCACATTCGTTTTCTAAACCAACCACCACATTCGCTTTCTAAACCAATCACCACATCCGCTTTCTAAACCAATCACCACATTCGCTTTCTTAACTTTTTTTCTTTATCCATTATTCTGCCACTTCACTGATTAATAATAATAATAATAATAATAATAATAATAATAATAATAATAATAATAATAATAATAATAATAATAATAATAATAATAATAATAATAAGAAGAAGAAGAAGAACTGTTATTACCATTATTCAAAATTGTTTTTGCTTTGTTAAATATGTATTTTTACAATTCACAAACATGGCTTTGTAGAATTTTCATATGTAGGTTTTTTTTTAATATTGAAGACGTGGTATAAGGGACTCTGATTCGAAAGACGGCTATTTAAAAGGACAACGATAACTTATGTGTCCGGCACTCTCACTGTCAGCCTATTTTACCTGCGGTCTCCAGAAGCTGACCCTCGATCCTCAGGTCAAATGTCTGGGTGAGGGCGCAGAGAAGATTGTAGGCGGCAGAGCGGAGGCTGGGGTCGGAGCTGCCCAGGTTAAGGAGGGCCACATTGAGGAGCGTCCCGGGCACGTCCTTGGGCCGAATCTTCGTGTGTACAGTCACCGAATCCTGCAGTGTGAAACATTCGCCACTCTCACAATCCGCCCCTCAATGGTTGTTATTTATTTAAAATTTTATAACACGCACCGAGTGACAATGTACTCTCATATAAAGAAATGATAAGTAAATTTCGCGTAAATCTTACCGCGTACATGAACGTATAAGCCAATGTGACTTTGACGAAGGCTTTATGACGAAACCGTTTTTGTTTCGCGTAACAAAAGTTGCTGTGTCACACATTGGTGTCGCCTCATTCCAGGGAAGTATCGATCCGCTACGCGATTCGTTCACAGGCTTTCCATGGGTGCGCGAATCCAAACAAACCACCCGGCCCCATGATCTACCCCTATATCAATTTCTACTGTTTTTTTTGTTCTATTTGAGCGTGTGTAAAATTACTCTTTATTTAAAATACACGTTGGCGTAATTATACAATACGGAAGCCATGTACTGCGTCAGCAATATGACTGATACGTCTCTTACTGGGACTATTTTTTCTTAGCGGAACTGTGTTTTTTCATCAGTCAACAATTTACCGGCTACGAGTGCTCCGGTCGCGTACGGATATAGGTGACTCTGTCACATTCGTTGTGAAGCCTCGTCACTGTGAAACATTGCTTACTGGAACTATTTTTTCCTATCGGGACTATACATTTCGGTCGAGACCTCACCGGTCAAGCGCGTACTGACACAGATAATAGCCTGCACTTTGCTGTCGTAGTAATTTTGAAGTCATATGAATATACACTGACTTATCGACCCTACTTTTTAATGGGATTGGGACTACTTTTTTCATTGGCTCGCCCACTCACCGGCTGCGACAGCTCCCAGCGCGTACGGATATGGATGATGGCCTGCACGATGCTGTCGCAGTCGTTGTGGATGAAGGACAGTGGACCGCTCTCGTTCGAGATGGTGAGCGTGAACTGGTTGTCGTCCACCAGACACACCTCCTCGATCTCCGACGCGTAGTAAACGTCATTGAGCAGCACCGAGTGACCCAGCACCTTGCTCTTCTCCGATGACGTCACTTGGATGGCATTTGGCCCGACCTGATTGGCCCAGAAATGTTTCAATTAGGGTCATTCCCTTGACTATCTTTCTTTTTCCTTCTTTTTTTTTTTTAAATATTGATGCTATTTATAGCTTTGCACGGTCCATATCTGTCACAATATTTAACATGCTTTAAACTGCACTATATTACCAGCTACGCTCGTTACAAATAAACACTTTCGTTATCAAATGAATGATTCAAGATTAAAAAAAAAAGTCCAAACTGCCCCCCCCCCCAAAAAAAAATGGAATGAAGCTGATATGTGATTAATTTAGCTTGTGCTTCTGAGTTCATGTTAAAGACTAGGCAAGATTTAGCAAAATGAAAAGTCACACGTGTTAACCATACAATGAGTTGAGGTAAGTGTCAAGTGTCAAGTGTCAAGTTCATACTTCCAAAAGAGTTCAGAGCTGAAAACAACTAGAGATGTCAGAGACGTCAACACCCCCCACCCCTAAACCCCCTCCCCCAACCCCACCCCCTCTCTCACGGGTATGGAAGAGACGTCAATACCACCACCCCTACCTCCTCCCCCCCTCCCCAAACTCCATCCCACCCGTGGGTGTGGAAGATATATCAATACCCCCTCCCCCACCCAATCCCCCTCCCGTGGTGGGTAGGGAAGAGTCATCAATACCCCCCCTCCGAAAACCCTTCCCCCCACCCCCTCCCCAATCCGTAACGCTGTAATTCTCCCAGTCCCCCCTCTCTCTCGCACACATTCTCTCTCTCTCTCTCTCTCTTTCTCTCTCTCTCTATCTATCTCTCTCTCTCTCCCTCTCTCTCTCTCTCTCTCTCTCTCTCTCTCTCTCACCCCCCTTTCACTTTGTCATGATCCATATGGAGATAGACAGAATCCCGCACAGGATTTCCACACATACGTCACACTTTCCACACATACGTCACACTTTACACACATACGTCACACTTTCCACACATACGTCACACTTTCTCAAATACAAAAAAAAGCACAAGCCGTATGCACCACCCTTTAGGGGTGCCTCATACCAAAAATAAATGACATCGGGTCAAAAATGTAGGAGGAGATGCATTTTGAAACAAAGTTTACTAAATAAACAACTAACTAACGAACTAACTAACTAACGGACGCCACCCGCAGACCGATAAGAATACCCCAGCTTACGTGTAAAGAAAACGGCTAAAAACGTTCAACAGGAAATATTTTACAGCAGCAGTCTGACCGACACCACGTGGCAATGAGTCACGTGACCCCGCATCACGTGACTCGCGATCACGTGCCTCTAACGCTCACAGAACACTTTGCCTCTTTGAAGTCGACAGACGGACAGTGCAAACTTGGAAATCTTGTTTTCGCTCAGAAAGTAATGGAGTTAATAATAGCAAGTTTGTGGTGTGGTTATTGTTGAAATTCATCACTTCTCAAATGCGTTTTATTTTACAATGGGGGTACCTTCAAAATCCAAGCAGGGATGGTCTTTTTATGCTGTAAAATAAACATGTTTTTTAGATTATTCAAGATGCGGTCAAACTAAATTATGTTTGAATTATTCTACGGAAGGGTAGCTGGATTTTTGTGGGTAAGTTTTTTTCGGCAAGTTTTTTTTTGTTTTTTTTTTTTGCAATTTTAGAGGGGTTGTAATTGATATCGGCGTTGCTGTAGATAACACTGATTTTCTTCTTACCAACTGCAGAAAAAAATGGTCCTTTTGACATCCATTCGGATTATATGGAAGCCCCCCCCCCCTCACCCCCGGCCCCCCTCCCCTTCCCACCCACCCCACACATTAAGACCTAATCGAGAACTGGCTAGGTCTGGGGGGGGGGGGGGTTGAATAAAATGTTAACTGAATTAGCGACAATGATACCCTACCCCCAAGACTCTAACCCCCCCAACTCCTCCCCCAAAAAACCAACATCTAGATGGCCACTTTGATGTCCCTGTTTCAAGGCGTTGTTGAAGACCTTGAGGTCCTCCTCCAGGGACAGCGTCGCCTCCCCTCCCCCCGGCAGCTTCTGCCCCCCTCACCCCCCATGTCACCCCCGCCCCCTCCCCCCTCACCTTAATGGCCACTTTGGTGTCCTTATGTGACAGCTTGAGGGCGTTGTTGAAGACCTTGAGGTCCTCCTCCAGGGACAGCGTCGCTCCCGGCAGCTTCTGCTGATCCACGTCAATGTACTCACTCAGCTTGGCGGGCTGGTCCACGAATATCAACTTCCGGTTATTCTTTTGTCAGAAAAAAGAAAAATACATCATCAAAAATAAATGCCCACATTAACAATTTTCTCAAAAAGTCTTTCCTTTTTATTTTTTATTTATTTTTTTTTGTTGAGGGGGGGGGGGGGGGGAGGGGGAGGATATGTCTGTTAGGGGCAGGAGCGATAAACAGTAAAGAGAAAGTTATGTAAGTATTTTTTTTTCTCCTTAATGTGAATTTGTATTTCTGTTAGCTTTTTTTTCTGAAATTGTCTACTCCAATGTTTTCACCAAATAATCGAGAAACCTCGTTTCTGCCCTCTCACCCAGCAGTGACGCAACAGATTGTGGCACAGGCTTCAAGAGGTGGGGGGGGGGAGGGGGGAGGGGGGAGCGGAAGGGGAAGATATCTGTGGACAGTCTGGGGGTGAGGGGTGTGGAAGCGGGGCAAGAATGGAAGAATGATATGCTTCAAACTTGCAAAATAGAGCTATTCCCTCCCCTCCCCTCTCCAAACCCCATCCTATGATCGAACCACTTTCTACGGCTAGTTCAGTGCCTGTGCTGTTCCATTTCTATAAAAAAAACAGCAAAGCTGGAGAATAGCTAGAATTCGCCCGCGATACTTCTCAAAAGACGCGCCACATACCCTTAGAGACGTGAGTATCCGGTCGTGGTACTTGGTGTACTCGCGTACCCACGAGTTACAGTTGTAGATGTAGGCCTGGTAGATGTTCTGATACACAAGTTCCGGCATGACCACAAACCACTTGGACAGGAAGTCAGTCTGTCAATCAAAGTCACGTGGTCCCTCACTTAAATATTTATCTAAAATTCTTTATATACTTTTCTAAAACTAATTATCGCTGATAATTAAGATCAAACAATACCATAATATTTCTTTCAGCTTCACATTGCTCTTCACTCACTTATTTTATTTTATTTTTTTTTGAAGGCAAATCACTTAGTAAATTATTTTATCTTTTTCTAAAACACCGCATTAATTCTTTTAAAATATTACCCTAAATCGGTTATCCGCACAAGTGTGTGTGAAATCGATGACGAGCTCAAACGGTTTATGGTAAAACGGCTTCAGTGTTAGCAGCACGTGGTAAATCAGCAGGTCCCCGTTAATCTCGCCAACCCTGCACGGCACAAGGTAATCTTCATTAGACGCTCTATCGAGATAATCAATCACTGTATAACTGAAGTAGAGCGCCAAGTTTACTTTCACTCTTTATATCTATATTATATTATCCCCCTCCCCTCCCCTCCCCCCTCTCCGGATCCGTCACTGACTTGTCCCCCCCTCTTCCCCCCTCTTCTCCTCTACCCCCTTCCCCCCTCTCCGGATCCGTCACTGACTTGTATCGCCGGGCGATGTAGTTGAAGACGGGGTTGTCTCCCCTTCCCCCTCCTCCCCTCCCCCCTCCGGATCCGTCACTGACTTGTCCCCCCTCCCCCCTCTCCGGATCCGTCACTGACTTGTATCGTCGGCTATGTAGTAGAAGACAGGGTTGTCCCCCTCCTCTCCCCTCCCCTCCTCCCTCCCCTCCCCATCCCCCCTCTCCGGATCCGTCACTGACTTGTCCCCCTCATCCCCCCTCTACCCCCTCCCCCCTCTCCAGATCCGTCACTAACTTGTCCCCCCTCCTCCCCCCTCTATCCCTCCTCCCCCTCCCCCCTCTCCGGACCCGCCACTGACTTTTGTCGGAGGGCTATATAGTAGAAGACCTGGGTTGTCCTCCCCCCATCCTCCCCCGTCCCCTCTCTCCAGATCCGTCACTGACTTGTCCCCCCTCCTCCCCCCTCTACCCCCCTCTCCGGACCCTCCACTGACTTGTGTCGCCGGGCTATATAGCAGAAGACAGGGTTGTCCTCCTCCCTCCCCTCCCCCCTCCCCTCTCTCCCGATCCGCCACTGACTTGTGTCGCCGGGCCATGTAGTAGAAGACGGGGTTGTTCTCCCCCCTCCCCCCTCCCCTCTCTCCCGATCCGCCACTGACTTGTGTCGCCGGGCTATGTAGTAGAAGACAGGGTTGTCGGCCTTGCTGGTGCCCGCCTGGTAGAAGATGTTGAGTGACTTGAGGCTCTTGAACTCGTCCTTCTCGTGCATGTTGTGCTTCGACATGAGCTCCTCAAACTTGGTGCTCGTCATATCCATGCTGCTCCACCTAGCGGCGGAAAAAAATATACAAGGATAGAGTCATGAGAATGTCGTTTAGAAGTGGTGGAGAGAAGGAGGGGAGGGGGAGGGGAGGGGGCGGGGGAGCGGCGGGAGGGGGCGGTCGTCTTTACATATATATGCCACTTTATTGGGTTTATTTATTATCATTTAGGGGGGGGGGGGGTAACGGGGGGAGTGAGGGGGGGGGGCTGGTGGGAACGTTGACCGTCTTGCAATGTCTTTAGTGAGTCTACCTGTTGGCCGAAAACATCTTTTCTGAGGTAGGTTGGATGCAGTCATATTTCTGAGTTAAGTTGGGGGGGGGGGGGGGACATGGTATGGGGGAAGTGACCGCAGTGGGGGGGGCAGGGTATGGGGGAAGTGACCGCAGTGGGGGGGGGCAGGGTATGGGGGAAGTGACCGCAGTGGGGGGGGGGGGCAGGGTATGGGGGAAGTGACCGCAGTGGGGGGGGGGGGGCAGGGTATGGGGGAAGTGACCGCAGTGGGGGGGGGGGGGGCAGGGTATGGGGGAAGTGACCGCCAAGCCATGTCGTCGCTGCTCCCACTTAGCGCCCGAATTACGCAGTGGTCGTCTTATCGGGTTCACGCTGCTCCATCAGGCGGCAGAGGTAAACAGGGGTGGGATTCTTGAGAAAACATTATCGAGGTAACGTGGAAGCAAAGTTTATCTCGGAGGTAACGTGGAAGCAAAGTTTATCTCGGAGGTAACGTGGAAGCAAAGTTTATCTCGGAGGTAACGTGGAAGCAAAGGATACCTCGGCCTTCCTTGCTTTGTTTGTCTTTTGTTTTTGCTTGTTACACTTGGGGATATTCAATCCCCTAGTGTGTTGTCTTTTTTTATTGATTTTGTTTGAAAGAAGTACAGGGTACTACACTCACTGCGAATCGAGGGGCCGGTGCTCGGGCGGGCCTAGGTAAGCCAGTAGGGTAGCCATCTTGTCGAACGGTCGTCTGCCTACGGCCTTGTGATCTCTGAAAATGCGCCATATTCAACAGGTAGATGTTCTTACCCACTGCTCAGTTAATAGCCAAGGACGTTTTCCAGCAGTTCACAGAACTGATCGATATTTTTAGCCGCTTCTTCACCCATAGTTAGCCATGTCTTTTTCGACAAAGATTCTTTTTCATTTTTATTTTTTTGTTCTAAAAATCACCGTTATATTTTACTTGCTTCTCAGAAAATGGTCAACCAAAATATAGTTAACGATATTTTTTTTCGAAACATTGTCATCCATATTACTTTGTTTCTACACGACAACAATATACTACAAGAAGTTTTTTTAAAATAGCTGCTCGACACATAGCCACTTAGAATACCTCTTGATTCATACACAGCCACTGACAGTTCTTAACAATAAATAGCCAACGATATTATTATACGTCTGTTCCACTTCAACTCTTTTCCCTACCAATATTTATTTTCTCCTCCTGCTCCATACATAGCCATCGATATTCTGGTTTTTGTTTTCACCTCCTGGTCCATACATAGCCACCGATATTCTGTTTTTTGTTTTCACCTGGTCCATACACAGTCACCGATATTCTTGTTTTTGTTTTCACCTCCTGATCCATACATAGCCACCGATATTACCTGCTGCTCGACAAATAGTCGCCGATCTTCTCCTGGTTGATCCAGAGCAGGCGGTGGAGGGCGAGGACATTGGCGTCGCTGATGAAGGACAGGCTGTGATTGCTTGTGTCCAGGGTCTCGCAGTCCGACGCGATCTCGATGAAAAATCTATAAAGATAATAAAACAAGCTTCAAAAGACCATTTCAACGCGCCTGATAGGTTTCGAAAAAAAAAATGCGGAAATCAGCACATTTTAATTTAGTATTATTTTTCGATGGGAAATAAAGGGGGGAGGGAGAGGGAGGGGGGAAGGGGGGTGTTCGGCATACTTTCGGCCGGAGTCGAAGTTCTGCTTGAGGAAGTCGTTGAAGGGCCGCATGTGCTGCTCCTTGTGGGGAATCGGGCGGGGGGCGGGGGGGGGGGGGTTCGTGGGGGGGGGGGAGGAGAGAGGGGACGGGGGGCGGTTCGGCGTACCTTCGGCCGGAGTCGAAGTTCTGCTTGAGGAAGTCGTTGAAGGGCCGCATGTGCTGCTGCTTGTGGGGAATCGGGCGGGGGGCAGGGGGGGGGGGGGGTTCGGGGGGAAGGAGAGAGGGGACGGGGGGGGGGGGGGGCTCGGCATACCTTCGGCCGGAGTCGAAGTTCTGCTTGAGGAAGTCGTTGAAGGGCCGCATGTGCTGCTCCTTGTGGGGAATCGGGCGAGGGGGCGGGGGGGGGGGGGTTCGGGGGTGGGAAGGAGAGAGGGGAGGGGGGTGGGGCTCGGCGTACCTTCGGCCGGAGTCGAAGTTCTGCTTGAGGAAGTCGTTGAAGGGCCGCATGTGCTGCTCCTTGGTGAAGAGTACGTGGTTTGCGATGTTCTGCATGACCTTACACATGAGCGTCAGGCCTCGCTTCATGCGCTGCGTCGGCTGCTTGTCGATGATGCCCGATTCGCACGGCGATACTAGCCGAACACAAAGTAAAAAAATGAAAGTGAAACTACCAAAAGCGAAAGTGAAAGTCACGGCCTGTGTAGGCTCCGTGTCGATGATGCCCGACTCACACGGTGATACTGGCCGAAAAAAAATGAAAGTGAAACTATCAAAAGCGAAAGTGAAAGTCACGGCCTGTGTAGGCTGCGTGCCGATGATGCCCGACTCACACGGTGATACTGGCCGAAAAAAAATGAAAGTGAAACTATCAAAAGCGAAAGTGAAAGTCACGGCCTGTGTAGGCTGCGTGCCGATGATGCCCGACTCACACGGTGATACTGGCCGAAAAAAATGAAAGTGAAACTATCAAAAGCGAAAGTGAAAGATACGGCCTGTGTAGGCTGCGTGCCGATGATGCCCGACTCGCACGCCGACACTGGCAGACAAAAAAAGTGTAAAAAAGTGAAAGTGAAACTGTCAAAGTGGAGCGTAAACAAGACGCCGAAGATAATGAATATTATAAAGTGATGGTGAAGATTCAAGGTGACGTTGAAAATAATGATGTGTGAAATTATTGTCAAGGTTGGCACCGACATTTTAAAATGTTAAAAATGACCATGTTAAAGTGAGGGCGATTATAAAAGCTGTAAGTCGAGTGATGGTGGGACTTGCATATGAGGTAGAAATAAAAGTAAAGACAAGATCTGAAGCTATGCTAAAACAAAATGCCAATACGACCCGTTGTTGTTTATCAGCAACCAAGCAAACATTAAGACGTCAGAATGACGTCGGGTCGACGGCGTGACCCGACGTTTCCGACGTCGGACTGACGTGCCGGTTTTGGTTGTATATGAAATGGAACCGACGTCGGGTTTTCAACGTCAGAATGACGTCGGGTTCCGACCTAAATCCGACGTCGGAATGAAGTCGGTTTTAGGTTGTATATATACTTGGAACCGACGTCGGATTCCGACCTGAAACTGACTAGAATTATGTAATTAATAGATAACTAATCATTCAACTGCTGCTGTGAAATACATACGAAAGCATTTTCCATGTAAATTTTACAATCTAGGAAGAAAAATACCGACGCGCCATCAAAATTCTAAAATTTTCATCTAAAATTTACGTTTTTTCTTCCTCTTTTTCAAAATGACTTCCATTTTGAATGTTCTTCGCCTTTGGTCGTTTTTGTAACGTCGGAATGACGTCAGAAATCCGACGTCGCCTCGACGTCGGAATAATGTCGTGTTTTGGGAAATAAGTCAGAATATGGTTGTGAAATCGTTGCGACCAAAATCCAACCTTTTTTCAACCAAAAAAGACGTCGGTTGCTTGCTGGGAAACCTCTACGGTGGTTCAGTCATTTGTCGTTGTTGTCCAACAACCAACCTCTACGGCGATTTCGTCTGTTGTGTATAACAGCTTATTTACTCCGCAGACCCACTAGGGATTCCGCGAAAGTAGTCCTCATAAAAGAGAAGAACTACTTTTCAAAATAAGTTCAACAACCAACTTCTTCGGCGGTTCGCCTTTTTACTCCGCAAACCCACTGAGAATTCCGCGAAAGAAGTACTCACATAAGAGAAGAACTACTTTTTAAAATAAATTTAACAACAATCCTCTACGGTGGTTTGGTCTGTTGTGTGTATAACACCTTTTCGACAAATTGGGGATTCCGCGAAAATAATACTCATAAAAGAACTACTTCGTAGAATATCTGTTTTATAACAACGAATATGACCTGCATATAAAAATAGGTGTGTGTGTGGGGGGGGGGGGGGAGGGGGGAGGGGGGTTTGGGGTTGGTATTCGTTACGTTCTACTTAACAGGCCTAACCTGATCGCGCTTCTTGGCGCGTGTTAACTTTTAAGTAGAAACCAACCTCTGCAGTCTCCTCTTCAGTTATTTTACCTACTTGCTGAGTTTTCGTTCTAATTCTGGGAATTCTCCATGCGTAAATTCTATAAATTTTCCATGCGCGTTAATGTTGGAAATGGAAATTTGGATCTATCTTTGGTCATGTTATAAAAAGGCTCACTTTTTTCGGTTCTGAGTGTTGTTTGGCTTGTACGGGGGGGGTGGGGGGACGGGGGAGGGGGAGGGGGGCGACATGTTGTGGCCCAGCGATACGAAAATTAAGACGCTCTTTTTTTCTTCAAAACAAAGTTCATTTTGCATTTAAAAGACAAGTGTTCAAGACAAAACTTTTTAATGGGAAGTTAATGGAAAATTACCCGCACCACAAAACAGACCCGTTTAATAACCGATATTATGGCTGTATTTTCCCCCACCATTATGACCCAGAATGTTCCCGTTATGGTCATAAAAATAACCCCAAAATTGAACACCAGCATTTCAGATCAAGGCCCAAAATATGGGTGATATATTTCAGCTGTCCTTTAGAAAAAAATACGGGTCTTGCTCGGATTCGAACCATTAATCTTCTGATTTCGACTCTACTGCCTTATCCACTCGGCCAACGACGACTTCTTGTTTATCGGGGTCATAAATAGTACTAGTACACAAAACAAAACAAAAGAGAGAGATTATGATAATTATGATAATAATAAAAAATAATGTGTTGGGCTGTTATTAACTATGATTACGCTGCAAAATGTGATCTAGGGATATTCATTATTCAAGATCATATCACTCTGTACTCGTGATTTTATTTATTTATTTTTTTGCTAAGTTATACAGCCAAGCCATACCTTAATTTAAAAAAAAAAAAGAAAAAAAACAAAGCCAACAAAAAACAAAAAACAAAAACAAACAAAAAAAAAAAAAAAAAAAGAAAGAAACCAATTCAATAATATTCAAATTCAATAAAAACGGTCAAAAATAGAAAGTATGACCCGGATTATGGGTTTAAAATTATGGGTTATAATTCTGACCAAAAAAAAAGTAAAATTATGAACCGGATTATGGCTTTAAAGTTAATCGGTGATAATTCTGACACAAAAACTTGAAATTCTGATCTGGATTATTGGTCTGATTTATGTGTCTGGCTCTAAGCCATAACCTTCATTTTACGACCATAATATGGGTGATTTATGGGTAAAATATCGATTATTTCTTCGTACGGGTAAATGAGGAAGTGTGGAAATATCTCAGGTTTGCCAAAGTGACCAAGATTTTGATTTGTTTCAAATTCGAATCGTTGTGCTATTTGGATATCGTTTCCCCCGTAACATAAAAAAACCCTGTACCCAAAGGGAGGGGAGGGGAGGGGAGGGGAGGGGAGGAGAGGGGAGGGGACGGGAGGGGAGGGATTGCAATTGCTTGTCAAGTGACTATGTCCAGTCGTTTACAGTCAATTTGTTTTGTTTTTTGTTTTTTTTTTTGTTTTTTATCCAGGACGAAGAATGCTATCACTTTACTGCTCTTTGCAAACGCCAATTATGTAGTGTCTGTGCTCAAAGCGACGACGAAACAAGGAAACGAATCTTGTCATATTTCCCCCCCCCTCCCCCCTCCCCCCCCCCTCCCCCCCCCCCCCCCACGTTTCATTTCATGTGTTTCGGTCCGTGGAATTCGTAAACAAAAGAAGCAGAGACGCAAGTCTCACAAAACCTGGACAAAAAAAAAAAAAAAAAATATGCGATGTCTGATTTCATCGTATCCTTGTAATTCTATTGTCAATTATTAGCCCACGGGTAATAACATTCTGATTTCCTCGTGTAGTACATATGGTGGGTGTGTGTGTGTGTTGGAGGGGGGGCGGGGGAGAGGGGCAGGGGGGTGGAGGAGGGTTTGGGGTCAGACGCATTTACCATCAAGTTTTTTTAACGCTCAAATATTCGGTTATAAATTACACGTCCCAACTGTTAAGCCCACCCAACGTTCGTGTGCATGTCCATTGTATTCTTGCGGGGGAGGGGGAGGGAGGGAAGGGGGAGGGGAGGGGAGGGAGGAGGGCGTGGGGGGTAAGAGGAGGAGAAGGAGGGAGTGGAAGGGGGAAGGGGAGGGGAAAGCCCACCGAACATTCGTGTTTATGCCCATTGTATTCTGGGGGGGGGAGGGAGGGAAGGGGAGGGGAGGGAAGGGGAGGGGAGGGAAGGGCGGAGGGCGTGGGGGGGAAGAGGAGAAGGAGGGAGTGGAAGGGGGAAGGGGAGGGGAAAGGGGGGGAATCAGGAATTCAGCCCAAATGTGAATATTTTAAGGGCATTTTCACTCAGTCATTTTGACCCTGTTCGCGCTGTGAAATCTTCTTTCGAGCCATTAAAAAAATGCATAAAAGATTGCTAACGATTTTCGCTCGTGATCAGCACACATACATTATGCCGAATTGTCTATATAAACCCGCCAATAAATACTAACGTAATAATACACCATTATACGAGTTATTCCTTCCTCGTTCGTGACTGCTCAACCCTTTATAAGGGAGAGCTAACACACAAATTAAAATAAATCACATACCACAGAAGATCTGTTATTTTGAAAAACACAGGCTGCATTTGGGGGAGGATTAAAAAAAAATGGCGGCCATTGCAGCCTACTTGAAGCTCACAGTCGGGATTTTCTACGTGTTAAGCCAGGCTTGTATTGGTTTGGGCAAGCCACCACAGTTAGTGGAGAACCCTCAGTTTCCATGTGTTTTCTCTGACGGGAATAAGAATGTAAGCTGTGGTCTGGATCTCACCAAAGTCACGCTGACGTACGACATTTCACGTCTGCTCGAGGATCTGTATTCAAACAGCACAGGGATAAAAAACATCACCATTGTCATCAAAAACAAACATGGAGTTCTCAAAGACGGCTTCGTCAATACGACCCTGGATCTCAGCCACCTGCACATTTTCAACAAAACCTTACAGGTATTTGACCTCAGCTTGGAGAATCAAAATCATTTCGAGCAATATTATTTTGTGAAAAAAAATCAACAGACTTTCAGCAGTTTGCCAGAGACATTGCGCGTTTTACGCATCAGCGTGCCTTTGGAAAGGTTCAGTTTATTCTCCATGATCTGGAATCTCCACAGCCTGGAGAGTCTGGAGTTGTCCAATACCGTGCATATCGGCTCCGTTCAAATGCTAACATTTCACGAAAAATCCACAATGAAGGCTATTTGCAACATGACTAGACTGACTTCTTTGAACTTGAACAAATTTCAGATCATCGGTATGAAAAATTATTACTCGATTCTGGATCCATTTCAGGCTTTTAACTGCTCCCATGGATCAGCACAGGGAGGTTTCAAAGCCCTGCCCCTGAAGACCTTGACCTTACAGCGCAATGATCTGGGCAGGATTTGCCATGGCCTATCACATATCTTTCCGCATCTAACTTACCTCTCATTGGCTGAGAACAAACTGATTGACGTCAATAATGTAGTCTTCTTCTATGAGATGTTCTCCGCCCATCCGCAAATTCGCACCCTTGATTTATCCACACAGGGCAAACGCAAATTAAGCGGTGACAAAAGGCAAGGGGGATTCACTCAAAATATAATACGGAACGGGGAATTCACTCGAACGATAAGGGATTTGAAATCTGAACTTCAAAACTGCAGTTTTATTCAAATTATAACTGGTATTATGCAGAATCCCAAAAATGTTTGCAAGTTATTACTGGAATGTTTTGAACCGGAAGCGAAGTTTCTTCCAGTGCACATTTACTGCGCAGCCATTCAGTCGTGTACGCGCTTTGCATTAACAAATGCAACCAGCCGCGACCCGAGGGAGATGCTGTGTCACATCGCCGACTGTCTGTTCTACAAAATCACCTACACGCCAACCAATCACAGCGTGTGCTATCTGGTGAAGAGTCTCCTCTTGAACAACTCGATCCAGCTGGACCGCGCATGCGCGTTTCACGTCAAGCTGGCGGTGTCGCCGCAGCTGCGCCACCTGGACATGCACAACCTGGCGTGGGATGATTCCAGTGTGAACGGCTTAAGCCTTGCCGGACCCCTCTGCATCGATAACCGATTAATGGAGAGCCTCGACTTCTCGTATAACCAAGATTGGCTCACATCAATGCGGTTGACGGAAATCCCTTTGCAATTCGGACCAAACGGCCTTGGAAATTTGACGTACGCCAATCTCATGAATAATGGCTTGCGTCTGGAAATTTCCCAGAATTCCACCAAACCCACCAAACTGAGATATTTGAATTTAGAGGGAAATAGCGTTTCTATGCTTACGAGAGAATCTGTATGCAAGGGAAACAAGAAAAGTCTGGAGTATCTCAATGCCGCAAACACACAACTAACGCTCACAGATGTAACTCATCTATTTCACGGATGCAAGAATCTAAAATATTTAGATTTAAGCAGAAACAATTTTTCACATGATTCCAGCGGCTACAATGGCAGGGAAGGGCAGAATTTATACCTGGATCTGCGGGACACGACTGACCTAAAACTGTCACTGAGGGACTGTAATTTGAAATACTTAGGCCGCTCATTGACAGCAGAGCTTGAGAAAGCTAAACGAATCAAAGTGAAGTTATCAGGGAATCCCTGGGCATGTGGATGCGACCCCCCTGAGGCAAGACATTTCATACTGTGGGCGCAAAAACATTGGCGTATGATCGAGGATTTCGAGAACCTGACGTGCTCCGGTAAGGGTGGCAACATCCGCTTTAACGATGCCTACCGACTGCCCCACTTCCTCTTCAACCTGTTCTGCGCCGGAAACGCCTCCGTCATTCTGGTGTTTACATTCGCGGGACTATTTTTACTCTGTCTCGTAGTAATTCCCATCGGTATTGGCATTCGCTTTCGATGGCGCCTGCGTTACTTCTGCTTCGTGCTTTTCACGCGTAAAATCGGCTCACTCTTCAGCAGCAGGAAGCGATCGGGCGATCCGGACGAGGATCCAGACTTCGAGTTCAGCGCCTACATCTCCTTCTCGTCGCGCGATCGGTACTGGGTGAACGAGGTGCTCACGAAGCAGCTGGAGAGGACGTACGGCTTTAGCCTCTTCAATCGCCTCCGCCAGCAGCTCGGCGGCGGCGCCATCGACGAGCGCATCATGGCGGACATGGCGCGCTGTCGTCACGTCATCATAGTCGCCAGCGAGAGCTACGAGGCCAAGGAGTGGTGCCGCTTTGAGATGCTCCAGGCGCTTCTCCGCGCCAACCGCGCGGCTGCGTCGGGGCCGGCGCGGGATAGGCACAGCCAGGTGGTCCGTCATACAGCTCGGTACACTGCGCCACATCTCCGCCGATCTCGCCAATGTCATGGACACGCATGACGTCATCGCCTGCCGGAACAGACGGAAGGGCGGAAATTATTCTGGGCCAGACTGGTCGCCTTCATGTACGGACCGTCCTCCGGCTGTTTCGACTGCTTTTGCCGTCGTAAACAACGATCCTTAAGTGTCGATAGTGGAAGTGTTGACGTCAGTGCCCGGCGTGCGACATCCTGTGAATGCTGTGGTTTTGGGCCTTACTCGAAAATACTGAACTCATCTGAAGCACAACCCCTGTGAACTAACCCGTGTCGGGACTTTGTAAAAACATACGGTAAGTTTGTAAAGACACGTGTCGAGTTAGTAAAGACACGTGTCGAGTTTGTAAAGACACGTGGTAAGTTTCTAAAGACACGTGGTAAGTTTGTAAAGATATGTGGTGAGTTTGTAAAGACACGTGACGAGTGAAACGATCTTTTATACGCATACGTGCCGATTTTGTAAATACTACTGGAAGCTGTGATTAGGTTGGGTGTGTAGGTGTCTGTGGTTGGGTGTGTAGGTGCCTGTGGTTGGGTGTGTAGATGACTGTGGTTGGGTGTGTAGGTGTCTGTGGTTGGGTGTGTAGATGACCGTGGTCTGGGTGTGTAGGTGTCTGTGGTTGGGTGTGTAGGTGCCTGTGGTTGGGGTGTGTAGGTGCCTGTGGTTGGGTGTGTAGATGACTGTGGTTGGGTGTGTAGGCGCATGTGGTTGGGTGTGTAGGTGTCTGTGGTTGGTGTGTGTAGGTGTCTGTGGTTGGGTGTGTAGGTGACTGTGGTTGGGTGTGTAGGTGTCTGTGGTTGGGTGTGTAGGGTGCCTGTGGTTGGGTGTGTAGGTGCCTGTGGTTGGGTGTGTAGGTGTCTGTGGTTGGGTGTGTAGGTGCCTGTGGTTGGGTGTGTAGGTGCCTGTGGTTGGGTGTGTAGGTGCCTGTGGTTGGGTGTGTAGGTGCCTGTGGTTGGGTGTGTAGATGACTGTGGTTAGGTGTGTAGGCGCATGTGGTTGGGTGTGTAGGTGTCTGTGGTTGGGTGTGTAGATGACTGTGGTTGGGTGTGTAGGTGTCTGTGGTTGGGTGTGTAGGTGCCTGTGGTTGGGTGTGTAGGTGCCTGTGGTTGGGTGTGTAGATGACTGTGGTTGGGTGTGTAGGCGCATGTGGTTGGGTGTGTAGGTGTCTGTGGTTGGGTGTGTAGATGACTGTGGTTGGGTGTGTAGGCGCATGTGGTTGGGTGTGTAGATGTCAGTGGTTGGGTTGTGTAGATGACTGTGGTTGGGTGTGTAGGTGCCTGTGGTTGGGTGTGTAGATGACTGTGGTTGGGTGTGTAGGTGTCTGTGGTTGGGTGTGTAGATGACTGTGGTTGGGTGTGTAGGCGCATGTGGTTGGGTGTGTAGGTGTCTGTGGTTGGGTGTGTAGATGTCAGTGGTTGGGTGTGTAGTTGAATGTGGTTGGGCGTGTAGTGCATGTGGTTGGGTGTGTAGGTGCATGTGGTTGGGTGTGTAGGTGTCTGTGGTTGGGTGTGTAGATGTCAGTGGTTGGGTGTGTAGTTGAATGTGGTTGGGCGTGTAGGTGCAGTGTGGTTGGGTGTGTAGGTGCATGTGGTTGGGTGTGTAGGTGCATGTGGTTGGGTGTGTAGGTACCTGTGGTTGGGTGTGTAGGTGTCAGTGGTTGGGTGTGTAGTTGCCTGTAGTTGGGTGCACTGCACAATGGCAGAATTGTAGGAATACACAACTTTCTTTGTTAAAATAGGTTATGCAGATAACCCGTTTCGACTGCACAATCTCTGGTTCGAATGCTGTACAGCCTCTTTATCATGAACACCTTCCGGACCGCATAAAATGTTCATTGTTCACAGGTGTTTACTAAAAAGACGAGAAGTTCCTGATAAAGATTTGAAAAATTCAGGTTAACTAATTGGAGGTTGTTCATGAAGTAAGAGGCTCTCTAACGGAAGTTTAACAGCAGGAACTATTTCTAAATATAGCACAGAGTTTCGCTTGGTTGTAAAACACATTTACTTGTACTGACAGAAATAAAACCTTTTTTTCACTCGTGAATTGAAATCAAAGGACCCTGAGTCAACATTTCAGAGATCATTTGTACGGTTTTCCACAGACGTATGAGGCCCTGATACAAAACCCACAAACGCACGAGACCCTGGTACAATACCCGCTGACGTATGAGGCCCTGATACAAAACCCACAAACGCATGAGGCCCTGGTACAAAACCCACAAACGCATGAGGCCCTGGTACAATACCCGCTGACGCATGAGGCCCTGATACAGCACCCACAGACGTATGAGGCCCTGATACAACACCCACAGACGCATGAGGCCCTGATACAAAACCCACAGACGCATGAGGCCCTGGTACAATACCCGCTGACGCATGAGGCCCTGATACAGCACCCACAGACGCATGAGGCCCTGATACAACACCCACAGACGCATGAGGCCCTGGTACAATACCCGCTGACGCATGAGGCCCTGATACAGCACCCACAAACGCATGAGGCCCTGATACAACACCCACAGACGCATGAGGCCCTGATACAAAACCCACAAACGCATGAGGCCCTGATACAAAACCCACAGACGCATGAGGCCCTGATACAACACCCACAGACGCATGAGGCCCTGGTACAATACCCGCTGACGCATGAGGCCCTGATACAGCACCCACAGACGTATGAGGCCCTGATACAACACCCACAGACGCATGAGGCCCTGATACAAAACCCACAGACGCATGAGGCCCTGGTACAATACCCGCTGACGCATGAGGCCCTGATACAGCACCCACAAACGCATGAGGCCCTGATACAAAACCCACAGACGTATGAGGCCCTGATACAAAACCCACAGACGTATGAGGCCCTGATACAAAACCCACAGACGTATGAGGCCCTGATACAAAACCCACAGACGCATGAGGCCCTGATACAAAACCCACAAACGCATGAGGCCCTGGTACAATACCCGCTGACGCATGAGGCCCTGATACAGCACCCACAAACGCATGAGGCCCTGATACAATACCC
>CATKHT010000090.1:0-30248 GCA_949752745.1 Protula sp. h YS-2021 | reverse complement strand
CTGAGAGCAGCCTTTTTTAAATTTTTCAACGGTTGCTCTCACCAGATCATGGACGACACCCGGTACAGGTCCCGTCTTCTATACGCTATCGACACTACACGGGTACTGTCTTTTCATTACCGACACGATGCTATTTCTTTACCCGGTTAATTTGCAGATACGGACGTATATCTAGTCAACATAAAGCATTATTGACCAGTAAGAAAAATGTTGATCTTTATGACAGCATTTTCTGATCTGGTCAATACTATTTCGATGTTGACTCGAAATAAGTCAATGTTTTTTACATGGCAAACTGGTGTTTTAATTACAAATAATTGCAATGCGCATATATATATATATATTGCAGCTTTTAGCCAAGTCATGTTTCAGTTGTATTTATTGGTTTAACTCTAAAATGCACAAACAGTTAAGAATAAGCCGATAATCTTTTCTTGTTGGGACAGGTGGGATGGCGGGGGGGGGGGGGGGGGCGGGGGGGGGGAGGTGGTTATAAAACTGCAGGGAAGGGAATCAAATAATCAGACGTTGTCCATGCCAGATTTTCTCGGGGTATTGTTGCTTTCTCCGCTAAGTGATATGCTAAATTGCTTAAAGTGACCCTTATACTCCAACTTTCCCCCCCCCCCACCCCCCCCCCCCCCCCAACAAACCCCGACCCCTCCCAGTTAAGGTAAATAAAATACGTTCTGCGTCAAGAGGAAAGTGTAGGGGCTGAGATCGATGAACCTAACTGTGCAGTGCTGCTCAAGGTGGAGGTGAGGGAAGGGGGGAGGAGCGAGGCTAACAAATATATATATATATATATATATACAGTGAAACCCCGGTATTAGGGACAAAGAGTGACTGAATAATTTTGTCCTTAATGGCGGGGTGTCCCTAATTTCGAGGTTTCTCCTATTTTGTCTGACAACTACAACTAAAATCTTTGGCTATTTTTCTTACACTTTTTCCATCACTAGCTTTGATTATTTTAACTTTATCAGATAGCGAAAGATCGTTCGGTTTTCTTTTCACACCACCGATATTAAGATTTAACACCTTGTATAACATCTTAACTGAGTATAAAGACAATGAATTATGTGTTCCTTTATACGCATTTTAAAAGACGGAGCACATGTCAATAGAGTTTAGTAGTATAAAGCTTCTCTCTTAAGCACACAGCTTTTGTAATAAGCCCTATTGTCTTTACATGCACTGTGTTCAATATACTGTACTCAATACCCACAGATTACAATAGCGAAAAAACAAACACTACCGAGTAACAAGCTGATAGGTGTTGTTTACATAACGTACAAAATATGGGCAGCAATTTGACTGTCCACAATAGAGGGGTTGTTTTAAATGTGTAACCGTACTTACGGGATAAAAAGAGTGTCCCTAATTCTGAATAGAGGGGTGTCCACAATAGAGGGGTCTAGATATAACAGAACTTTATGGCCTTTTAAAACAGACTGAAAAATGCTGTCCATAATTGAGGGGTGTCCATAAGAGAGGGGTGTCCATATCCGGGGTTTTACTGTACATATATATATATATATATATATATATATATATATATATATATATATATATATATATATATATATATATATATATATATATATATGCAACAACTTTTCATAAACACCAGTCTGGCACGTATCTGAAAACGATATTATCACACATCTCTGGCAGGACAACCAAACAAACCAAATAAAAGCTGTCACGCACTGCTTTTTTGTGAGTAATTACGGTAGCACGAGACAGCACAAGCTGTCAGTGGGGGGTTAGACCTCGCGCAGATGTGCGGGCGGCCTCCTGAACACTAGGGGCTGCACAGCTGGCAAATTAGTGCCCATCGCTTCACAAATGTGTACGCATTACGACCAGCAGACAGTGCCTTGATAAAGCTCTGAGGTTGGCGGGGGCGGGGGAGGGGGGCGGGGGAGGGTGCACGTGGGGAATGGGTGGTTGGGGGGGGGGCGGGTGGTGTGAGTGTTATCATGAAATGCATTCTAGGATACTGTGACATCACTGCACATTCAGTGATTGATGGCCATGGAGGGGACTGTCCGTGAATGACAGGAAAACGAGGTGGAGGGTTGAGGGTGGTGGCGGAGTGGTGGAGGTTGGTGGCGGGATGAGGGCGGTGGAGGGTTGAGGGTGGTGGCTGAGTGGTGGCGGGGTGAGGGTGGTGGCGGAATGGTGTCTGTTGGAGGCGGGGTGTGGGTGGTGGCGGAGTGGTGGAGGTTGTTGGCGGAGTGGTGGAGGTTGGTGGCGCGGTGAGGGTGGTGGCGGAGTGGTGGAGGTTGGCGGCGGAGTGGTGGAGGTTGGTGGCGCGGTGAGGGTGGTGGCGGAGTGGTGGAGGTTGGTGGCGCGGTGAGGGTGGTGGCGGAGTGGTGGAGGTTGTTGGCGGAGTGGTGGAGGTTGGTGGCGGCGGAGTGGTGGAGGTTGGTGGCGCGGTGAGGGTGGTGGCGGAGTGGTGGAGGTTGGCGGCGGAGTGGTGGAGGTTGGTGGCGCGGTGAGGGTGGTGGCGGAGTGGTGGAGGTTGGTGGCGCGGTGAGGGTGGTGGCGGAGTGGTGGAGGTTGTTGGCGGAGTGGTGGAGGTTGGTGGCGGCGGAGTGGTGGAGGTTGGTGGCGCGGTGAGGGTGGTGGCGGAGTGGTGGAGGTTGGCGGCGGAGTGGTGGAGGTTGGTGGCGCGGTGAGGGTGGTGGCGGAGTGGTGGAGGTTGGTGGCGCGGTGAGGGTGGTGTCGCAGTGGTGGAGGTTTTTGGCGGAGTGGTGGAGGTTGGTGGCGGGGTGTGGGTGGTGGCGGAGTGGTGGAGGTTGGTGGCGCGGTGAGGGTGGTGTCGCAGTGGTGGAGGTTGTTGGCGGAGTGGTGGAGGTTGGTGGCGCGGTGAGGGTGGTGGCGGAGTGGTGGAGGTTGGCGGCGGAGTGGTGGAGGTTGGTGGCGCGGTGAGGGTGGTGGCGGAGTGGTGGAGGTTGGTGGCGCGGTGAGGGTGGTGTCGCAGTGGTGGAGGTTGTTGGCGGAGTGCTGGAGGTTGGTGGCGGGGTGTGGGTGGTGGCGGAATGTGGTGGTGGCAGGATGGGGGTGGCGACCGAGTCTGAGTGGTTATTATTATTATTATTATTATTGTTTATTATTATTATTATTATTATTATTATTATTATTATTATTATTAACTTGTTCTGTTCTCTCAGGATCATCGAATCCACAATAAAGTGACACCTAGTTTAGAGCGTTTCCAAAGATGTATCGACCCTCCAAAACCTCCCATTTCATTTCCAACCTTCCCTTAACACCATTGATTGACCAGCCGATTACTGAATATCTCACAGGCCAGCGGGTACTGACACGCAACGATTCAGAGAAAAACGGTTTTAAGGGCAAATTACATTTGCAGGAGGGAGAATTAGCGGCAGAGTCTGAAAAACACTAGAGTGGTCGTCGGGCTGGCTTTCCGGTTTGTTGGCCAGTTGCCAGACGGCAACTCTACCATTAGTGGGCTCGCTAGTGCTCGAAAGGGGCCTGTGCTCGGGCTCGCTAGTGCTCAGACTGCTTCGTACTTGGACTCGCTAGTGCTCAAACTGCTTCGTACTTGGACTCGCTAGTGCTCAAACTGCTTCGTACTTGAACTCGCCAGTGCTCAAACTGCTTCGTAATTGAACTCGCTAGTGCTCAAACTGCTTCGTACTTGAACTCGCTGGTGCTCAAACAGCTGCGTAATCGAATTCGATAGTGTTCGAGCTGGCAAACGCTCTAGTGCTCGAGCTGGCAAACGCTCTAGTGCTCGAGCTGGCAAATGCTCTAGTGCTCGAGCTGACAAATGCTCCAGTGCTCGAGACGGTAAATATTCTAGTGCTGGAACTGGCAAATGCTCTGGTGCTCGAGCTGGCAAACGCTCTAGTGCTCGAGCTGGCAAACGCTCTAGTGCTCGAGCTGGCAAATGCTCTAGTGCTCGAGCTGGCAAATGGCTAGTGCTCGTGCTGGCAACTACTCTAGTGCTCGAGCTGGCAAATGCTTGGACGCGCTAAACTCCTTCTGCTGCACGATACCCAGATTTTACGGCTGCTTGTAACTAAATAAACTTCAGCGCAGCAGATTCTTCGTCCTGCGGCCGATTTGCCCTCAGGGCTCTGCGCATGTTCCCACACTGTTCTCTGCTCGTAACTCGAATCATCATTTTCCACTATGTTTTTCACTAACGGTATTAGGCTGACTATTGTTTTGTTTTGTTTTTTGTTTTTTTGGCGGAGGCAGCGGGGCAGGGAGAGGGGGAGGGGGAGGGGGGTGATGGAGAAGGGAGTGGGGGCGACGCTAAGAATGTTATCAAAGGATCGCCCCAGTACTAATGCTACAGAACATCGGTATAAAAAATGGTTGATTCAATCGAAAAGTGTAACTTTTCCCTTTTTTTTATAATACTGATCACCCTAAAAATTTTAAAAAGATCACCGACTGCAAGCAGAAAAATCTAATGTTTACTTCTGACTGCGGAACATTTGTTTATTTTTTATTTTTATTTTATTTATTTGTTTATTTTCTCCCCACTGCAAACCCCGTCCTCATCCACTGGAAGACGCAACCACCTCCTTAGAGCTAGGACCAGTCATCGGATTGTCGGGATATTCGTCATCAATTCTTCCCATTCCGAATATAACGGAACCCAATTGTACGTGAGTGACCCCTCTCCCCTTCTCTCCACCGGATTGCTGTCAAAATGGGAAATCCTAGACGTGTTTCTTAGATTTCAATTTTACTGTCAATATTTCATTCAAAATACAGCGCGCATTTATAACAGAAAGATACATAAATATAATATATATATATATATATATATATATATATATATATATATATATATATATATATATATATATATATATATATATATATATATATATATATATATATATAAACATAAATAAATAAATAAATGTATATATATTCATAACTCCATACTCACTTTTCATACGTATTTTCCTCACATTGCTTTTGCTATTAGAAACTATCAATCCATAAACTGCCAATGCAATCTGAAAAATGAAAACTGACAACTCTAGAACTCGAAGTAACTGAATCCTAACGGAGACTCAAAAAAATCAGACACTGTTTGCTCCCGAAAGCTTTTAACTCGGTGCTCCAGTTACATGAACAACATACGCCGTGATTTTGTTGCTGCAATCAAAGAGGGACATCTTTTGATTGTAACCGCTTATTCACAAAAAAAGGAGAGAGAGAGAGAGAGAGAGAGAGAAAAAAAACAACGTGACTGGAGAAAAACATCACTGGTGTATGGACGCTTGGCCCAGACAGAGCACATGAATAATGTTAAGCTCAGTGCTGTCACCACTTGCCCGTACCACTTGCTGTAATAGCTTGCAAATGTGGTGTTATCGCACTCTGCTCACAAAGGGGGCATATTACACAGTGGCGCATACAGGTTTTAAGCAACATGGGGCGGATGGGGGGGGGGGGGGTTGCGTGGGGGGGGACAACCCGGGAGGGGCACTCGCGTACCAACTGGTTACCATGCCTTTCCATGACTTTTTAAAACGACCCTTCTTACTGTTGGAAACGCCGAATACTGAATGAAAATAACAACACTTTTTAAACGCGTTCGGCCTCAAAACTAACCACCTTTCTCTGCGCTTTTTTTTTCTTCTTTTCTTCTGTTTTTTTTTTTTTTTTTTTTTTTTTTTTTTTTTGGACACGCATTGTAACAAATGTCATACCAAACGCCCTTTCCCGGATCCGCCGCTGGTGCAGAACCGCGGCAACCCCCCTCCTGACCCTCCATCCTCCCAACCCCCCTCCCCCCCCTTAAAGAACACTAGTAGTCTCTACTGACTGCTTACAAGATCCACGCTACAGGACAGACACTCTTCAGGTCATGACTACTACAGGACAGACATTCTTCAGGTCATGACTACTACAGGACAGACACTCCTCGGGTCATGACTACTACGGGACAGACACTCTTCATGTCATGACTACTACGGGACAGACACTCCTCGGGTCACGACCACTACGGGACAAACACTCCACAGGTCATGACTACTACGGGACAGACACTCCACAGGTCATGACTACTGCGACAGACACTCCTCAGGTCATGACTACTACGGGACAGACACTCCACAGGTCATGACTACTACGGGACAGACACTCCACAGGTCATGACTTCTACGGAACAGACACTCCACGGGTCATGACTACTACAGGACAGACACTCCTCAGGTCATGACTACTACGGGACAGACACTCCTCAGGTCGTGACTACTACAGGACAGACACTCCTAAGCTCATGACTATTACGGTAAACAGAACATCCTAATTCCTTCCTTCAACCACATCATTGAGGCACAGACAGACATGATATTTCAAGCTTTTGCACAAACAATCGCCTAGCACCATTGCTGCTCTCACTCTCAAAGGTCCCCTTGTGTCTCATATTTTTCTCTCACACGAACAAACTATGCTGGTAATTTTATTCTTAAATAGCCAAAGGTAAAAGAAAAGGCAATACTTCATAATTGTTGACGTAACATGTGATCATTCAATGGTACAGTGCCTACCGTGAAGGGAAGGGAATGGGCTTTTGGTTTAGCATTAAAATGAAAAACCATTTTCAGAATATCATAATCTACACCCAGCGGACCTTGCCTTCTTTGGGCAGAAAGAGTAACAGAACTGCCAGGTGGCAAAATCATAGATCTCAACTTTCAAGGTTATGAATAGACTTTTTCTTTGCAAGTACACCGAGAAGAATTATTTTCGATCTCGACAACACTCCCAGAGCACATTAGAGAGAAGTTTTTCAACTGCATATTCATTGTTGTTGTGGGTGATAATGAGCGTTTCGACTTTCTAAACATACAAAACCCTATTTTTCTCAGTACAACATTGTAATTTAACCATAAAAATTGTGCGCCATAATTTAAGATAAAGTCATTTAAGTGATGCATGCCATTAAACTGCGTCGCGCACCGAGATTACAAAATCGTGTCGTTGAAAAGAGACTCGACCCTATGGAGGATCGTACCGCGTCCTCTCGCATCGTACGCGATCGTGTGACTGGTCAGTCAGGACCTGCAGCCAATGGCAGGCGCACCACAACAGCGTTGTGTACCAAAGCACACATGTCTGACTCATGTATACGAAAGCACACATGTCTCACACATGTATACCAAAGCACACATGTTTTACGATACACTTCTCTGTTTCAGTGTTGCCATGGGGCCACCAAGAAAAAAAGTATTAAAAAAAAGTATTAAAAAAAGGATAAAATTGGGGAAAAAAGTATGAAATAAGCATAATCCAGATTTTGCTGAAAATTGAGAAAAAATTGATGTTAATCATATTGTATAATTTTTTTTGTAATTATTATTTATTGAAATGCTCGTTTTCACAGCGATTAAAAATATTTGAATGCGTGAGTGTACTTCTAAATTGTCCTGCCGCCGTATTCACGAAAGTTAAACCGATGGGTTAACCCATAACTTAATCCAAAAAGTTAACTTCGTGGTTTAAACCAAGTTTAAACGATTGGGTTAACTTATGTCATATTCACGAAAGTTAACTATGGTTTAACCCAGTGGGTTAAACCAAAAAGTTAACCCTGCTTGTGAGGTGGGTTAAACCAGGATTAAGTTGCTAAGAAATGTCTGAGTCATATCATTTGTGTTCCTCCTCCTTTTTGCACTCTGGGAGGGGGAAGGGGAGTGAAGTATGCCCCCTCTCTCTCTCTCTCTCTCTCTCTCTCTCTCTCTCTCTTTTCTTTCTTTTTTTTTTTTTTGGTCTTTTTTTCTTTTGCTTTTTTTCCCTTAATTAGCCAGTCATTGCATTCACTTCGCTTTAAAAATCTGTTTTGCGATTATGAACGACAGTTTGCTACGAAACAACTTCAATTTACGTACGTCATTTAGGCGTTCACTGGGGGTCATTCGCATGTTTTTTTTTTCAAATATGTTATATTTGAATATTGTCCACTTACACCAACCCCGGTCCAAGACTAGGCAACCAAATCTTAAAAGGTGTTTCGAAATGAAAATAAACAAAACACAATTACTTTTTTCCCTTTCAGTGAGTGCCATTCTCTCGGAAAATCCCTGGGAATTCCCTGTATTCTCCCCCAATAATGATGACGTATTTGGGTTAACTGCGGTTTAACTTAAACCAAAAGTTAAACCATTGGTTTAGTTAAACCACGGTTAATCTTCTTTTGTGAATATGGTTTAAACCATTGGTTTAGCTAATCCTATTTTTTTGGTTTAACCCACTGGTTTAACCCAATCAGTTAAACCAAAGAGTTAACTTTCGTGAATACGGCGGCTGAACATTAGCAAAAGGGCTGTCTCGCCTTTTTTCCCCATCATTTCAGTAAACCCTTGGAAAACAGGAAAACAGTTTCGTCGTGTTTCCTAAAAAAAAATTTTTTTCAATTTATTACACAAATATAAAAAAGTATCAAACTAAAAAAAGGATGAAAAGCGAAAAAAAGTATCAATAAAGGATGAAAATTTTTTAAAAAAATGTAAAAAAAGTATTTAAGGATAAAAAAGGATAAAATCGGGCTCTTTCAAAAAAAAAAAGGATAATCCTTTTAAAGAAAGGACACTACTGTTTGTTCTTTTTCACGACCACCCCACCTCATTTATTATGGATTTACGCCAAAAATGTTTCACGAGAGACACAACACCTCACTCCAGGTACAAATGTCACGAAGACACTCGCCCGTATTGGGGACCGAACCGCGTCCTCTTGCAAGTCAACTGCGCTTGATTTGAGGCACCTCTGTGTCGATTCAACGACCAACCAGTCTTTATATTCATTTGCTAAAGGCCCTCAAAGTACAACGGTAATGATATACAACTTCTGCGTTACGCTTTCTTTAAACGAAAAGAATACGGAAATAACCACATATCTCTGGCAACAAGGTCACATTTTATTATGGCACCTCGGGAAAAAAATAAAATATGCAAATTAGACGCGCAAATAACCAATAATATTTGAGAATGTTTCTCGAAACGGCCACAATAAAAAAAGTTCTCATATTTCCGAGAGTTATAACCACGGTATAACCATCACAAAATAAGCCTGTAAAATCACACTTTTTCAGATAAATGCCTTGGATTTTCTGATTTTTCTACATACTTAGGGACTTAAAAAACCCAAAAAAAATGTATTTTTATTTTTGTTTTAATTTGTTAAGTTATAACTGCAAATAGGCAGCAAATTTATTAAGCTAAGGGCATGCTTCAGTGCCTGGCTACACCTTTCTGTCTGGCGGTATCAATGTGTGAATTCTGAGTTAATTGTGGCCTATGCAATTTGAATCTCTGTGACCTGACTGACAGGGACTATTGCTTTAAAAACAATGTTGCTCGGATAGACACAACAAACCGACGTCCTAGTGAGCGCAAAATTCGGCCATACCGTGCCTATGTTGGACCTGTGTTGGATAACAGTAGACAGCGTGTAAGGCGTTAGTGGGCACAAAACCACTCAGGCAGACTTTGGCAACGCCACAATTGGAACCGTGTTGTGTTTAGCGATGAGTCACGTTTCCTGCCATTCCGCAATGACGAGTATACCGACGAGTAGGGGGAACGATATCACAATGAATGTGTCGGCGAGATCGAGAGATCTGGAGGTGGTAGTACCATGATGTGGGCAGCGATAAAGTTCGGATGGAAATCACGGCTCCTAATCTTACGGCACGGCGATACCCAAACACTGTGTTAGAAGGGGAAGTTGTGCCTTATTTCAACCAAAATCCCCGTGCAATATTCATGCATGATAAAGCTCGTCCGCACGTAGCCACTCTATGTCAGGATAGGTTACGCGCCAACAACATTAATATTCTACAGTGGCCGCGTTACTCGTCCGACATGAATCCCATCGGTCACTTGTGGGATATCCTCAACCGAAGAATTCGCGCGCGTATACCGCAACCCCAAATGCGCGCAGTACTGCGCCAAGCCTTGATCGAGGAATGGAATCGGATACCACAGTGGCGTATCAACAGGCTCATCACGTCGACGCCCAGGCGGATAAATGCCCTTATAAACAAGCGAGGTGCCCACACGCGTTACTAAACAATTTAAATGTCTTGAAGTCCAAATTTGTACGGAGAATTTTTGAAATAAGCAAAATATTTTGTTCAATGACGGCAGTTACAACCACTGTTCAAGAAAAAAATGTGTACTCAGAGAAGGACATACAGCGCTGTTAATTTAAAAAAATTTAATAAAATGGGTACAGTACATATTGCTATATGATTTTTCTTTTTCACTGTTTCATTTTACTGTCCCTAAGTATATTTTACTCTGTGTCACCATAGGTTTGGAGTTGAAAATAAGTATCTTAACGGAAATAAATAACTGTGTTTCGGAGTGAAAACCACGAGGTTTCTGGGCCATAGCTGTAAACTTTGGTCGCCATAATTCTCCGAGTTAATTGTGCTAATCTGCGAAGACGAAAGTCTTATCAAAATTTGCTCGTTGTATTTTACGTATAAAAGAAACACAAAAACAATATCTGGCATAGACTCATCTGTTGCTTGTTACAAACACAAATTTGTGTAAAAGAAGAAGCATATATAGCACGTTACTTTGAACACATTTGAGAAATTTTATCCCGGAAGAAGCGATCGATATTTTACTATTTAGTTTCCGAGAAAGTCGAGAATAAAATGGTTATCAAAAACCCTAAAATGGTTGCCAACGTTCTCGGAGAATCAATATGCAGAAAAAAATGAAATCTGCTTACGCCAAGGGAACATGGTTTATCACGTGAAAATGTGAAAGTAAATTTTGAAATTATTCACAAAAAAACTTTTCAACTGGTATTTCAAAAAGCAAGGAAGAAATTAAAAGTCAAATATTGTGGGTGTACGAAATAAATTTATACCTAATTCTGCATCTATCAATATTTGAGTATACATTTTACAGATAATCAATAATCACATTACTTAAATTTTTGGTCACTTGACTTTTGTCACATGACATTTAAAGCCCAGAAAGTAAACATTTGACAGGGGAGTGAGGAAGCGGACTTTTCTGCACTTAAACAAAGAAATAAAAAGTGTTCAGCCCATTGAAAATTGTGCCCGTTTTTCAAAAAAGGTATTTTGTGCAGGGTTCCCACAGAACACGGTATTAAACCACTAGATTACTCTTATATCACTACTTTTCACTACATATACAGCACGCCCCTCAACAAAACAGTTACTTTCTCAACTGAAGCTAGAAATCAATACTAGTACGCAAGTGACGAGACGGATTAAGGCTCAGAGGCCAATGGCACGAGGCAATCAGATTAGGGGGAGCGAAAAGTTGAGTAGATAACAATGCAGAAGCAAACACCAGTCGTAGAACAAAAACAAACAAACCTTGACAATTAAACCACAATACTGGGGCTAGCTCGCATAACCATTGTACTTATATGGTCATGGCGTTAATACACACACATGTCAAGCCAGCTGCTTATCAATTCACACTCAGTCCCCATGGCGATATCAGCACCAAGCCACAGCCCCCGCTGTGTGTGTGTGTGTGTGTTTCTTTTTTTTTTTTTTACATCTTCACTTTTCCAGGACTTTTCAAGCACCTGGCTTAACAACATGCCTTTTTCCAGGTATTCCAGGCCTTGAAAAATCCACTAAACCCTATTTGTGCATAGCCTTACATAGTCCCAACGGACCCTTTCTATCTTCCTAGGACAGAAAGGGTCACAGTTCCTTCAATAGAAATGGCCATTGATCTCAATTTTCGAGGGTCTGGATCTTTCGGCGCACGTTCAAGGACACCGAGGCTCGAGCTGGCAGGCCTTTTCTTTAAAAGCACACTGAGAAGTACCCTGGCGCATTATATTCGACCTCAGCGAAACCCCAAACTATAGTAAAGCGTGGTTTTGCAACTGTGGGTTCACTGTTGTTGTGGGCGATAATGAGGGATTCGACATCCTGATCTCAAGAAAATGCATATTTTTCTCAGTAAAAAATTGTTATCTGACCATAAAACTTGTGCGGCATAATTTATAATTGGGCCATTTATGTGACGCACCCTTTCTAAAATGACGCCGTTGGCCCCAGTCGTGCGCCGAGATTTGAAAATTGGCATCAATGCCATTTCCTATTGTAGGAACTATGACTATTGCTGTCATAGGAAAACCACAAGAGTCAACTAGGACTAAGCCTTACAGTGCATGTTTGTTTCACAGGGAATTATGTGCAGAATTCGTGCTCAGAACATATGAAGTTGATTAGTGCCACAATGTAAGGTTTCGTTGCTGCGACATACAGATATACGAAGTTATTTAAGTCATAGCTAACTCGAAGCTAGTCCCAGTTTACCCTTTCCGTCTTCGTAGGTCAGAAAGCAAGAGTCATCTAGGACTAACTCGAAGCTAATGCTATCCATAAAAACTGCTTTTGTTTGGCAAAAAGGACATATTGTACATGGATTTTAGTAATTGTTTGCATAATCGGAATTGGTATACAGAATTCGAATCCCAGAACATATAAATTTGAATCCTATTAGCTCAACAATTGGTTGAAAAATCTGTGACGAAATCGTGAGTTTGTTTACTTATTCGGCGGCAATTTTGGTGAACTACAAGTGCTTTTTCTCTCTTTGCAAGACCAAATTTAAACTGCTGTAACTCAAGATTGAAAGCTTGTCACAATTTCCAAGAACTTTTCCATTAAAGCTATGGCTTTAAACATACTCCAGATTGTTCAAATAAAAACAAATTCCAGATATCAATGGAGTAAACTGAATTTATATTTGGTCTTGCGAAGACAGAAAAAACACTTGTAGGACGCCAAAATGGCCGCCAAAAAAGTAAACAAACTAGAGTTTTACAACAACCAATAGGGTGGCTTCGTTGATCTGACGGAAAGACATACCATTAGAGGTGTGACGGTTCACCTCCGGCTCGGTTCGATTCGGTTCGGTTCAACAAAAAATTTCGGTTCGGTTCGGTTTTTTTCGGTTCGGTTCAGCCAAACCAACCGGTAGTTTTCTTTTCAAATATATATATATATTTGAACAGAAAACTACCGGTTGGTTATATATATATCTCAGGGCTGGTAGAAATCATGACTTTTTTTTAAAAAAAAGTCATGATTTTTTACTTTTTTGATTTAAATTGACTTTTTATTTAAATCACCAAAAAAGTCACAGAACATTTAAAAACATACAGAACTGATTTTTCACTATTTATTAGTCTAATGCCACTGCAGTTCTCAGCAATATCACATCGAATAACTGAACATTTGCAAATAGCTTTTACTTTTCAACTATGTGTCGCATCTCTGTCGAAATATCTTTATATACGGGAGCTAGACGTCTACCAGTCATTTTTTTTTCAGATTTAGTAAACCACAAATTTGCTGGGTTAATCACTCTTTGACTTTAAAATCAACAATGATAGTGACTCATAACGGGAGTACTTCTATTGACAGGGCTTATTTGTATAAGACAATAGTCTTGGCGCTGTTATTTATTAAGCAGTCTTGCTATCAGCAAGCAACTGTTTGGAAATTAGTACGGGCACCACAATGGAGAAATACCGTAACTCATTGTGTACATAAGACACACAAGGTGTGGGGGTGTGGGTGACTGCGTCGCATGAGCAGCTTAAGTCGTTAGTAACCCAACAATGCATCTTCACTGTGTACACTCAAGGGTCTTGTTCTAGCATTTTATTGACAAATATTACTCTGGAACAAAAAAAGTCAAAATCGTGACTTTTTTCACTTTTTTATAGTGATTTAAATCGCGAATTAAATCACTGATTTAAATCATACCAGCCCTGAAATATATATATGCGTGTTTATTTTTTTTATTTATTTATAATTGCCTGCACTTAATCCGATAATCCGATATTTCTTTTTACCTTATAACAGATACAAAACCTAACATATAACGGTAATCAGGGTTCGCGTTGGCGGGGTTTCGTCCACTTTGTGGGCATTTTTTACGAAATGACTCACTTTTTCGGAACCCATCGAGTTTTTCTGGACCCAACTGACTCACACTTTCCTTTTTTGACTCACTTTCCTGAGAACCCAGCGCGAACCCTGACGGTAATGTTTTATATTTATTACCTCAAAGCTTACTTACACAAGAATTTACATTGTTATTGACTGACAGACTCACATGTGGCCATAATAAACGCATGGAATTCGTCATAGGTTCCAAAAAAGTGTGTGAAATATGTTTGTTGATTTGTGCGATGTGATATATATATATATATATATATATATATATATATATATATATATATATATATATATATATATATTTAAACTAAACTATACTAAAAGAACTAAAATAACATTACCAAATTAATGCATTATCTTGTTATAAATAGCAAAAAAAAAAAAAAACCGAACCGAAACCGTGATTGGGCTTTTCGGTTTTCGGTTCGTACCGAACCGAAGCCTTTTCTCGGTTCTCGGTTTTCGGTACGAACCGTCACACCTCTACATACCATGTGTTTCTTTTGTGACAGATCTGTCTGTCAAGTCAAAAAAGTCATTGACTTGCTGTTTCTTTCGCACTTCAAGTCACTTGAAAACGTGCTTCCCACGTGTTTCCGGTTTTAGGTGTTGTGACAGCTTTGACTAAGCTTTTTGGGCATGTCAACTACCGACCTTGACCTTCTTGCCGAAAATTAATACGAAACCGTGGTGTTAATGGAAACGTAGTCAACAGTACTGATCAAAAACTCCACATAATTGTGGGTAGTGTTGTAATTTTCACAATATAAATAAAAAAAAAAAAACAAATAATTGTGTTTAAACAAAGAACGCCATATTCCTTCTTATTGTCACGTGATTTCAAACATTTATCCGGAAGTGATTTTCGGAGAGAAAAAATGGCGATCAGATAATTTATCTGCCAGAATTTGTAAAAGTGCGGAGTTCTCGATAAACTATCGAGAGGATTATCTGTCAGAATAGTAAGCAGTACTTGCATACTTGCATCAACAGTCAGGTTTCATATGTATACATCACGTGACCTCCAATAACTAAAAATCTGTCACAATCTCGTTTCTTTCACTTGACGTATGTTGTAAACAAACAGCTGTTTTTTTCCACTGCGCAGGTTGTTTATGTTTTCAGTGTTTACAACATTCGTCACACCAAAGAAACACACGGATACACGTAGAGTACAAACAGTACTCGGAGCGAAGCAAGATGTTTCATTTTCAGAAAGGATATATGTTTTTCTTAGTACATTTATACCAACCCCAGAGCTGTTCTGTTTAAAACTGTGATCAAAATACCTCAGAAAAGGTTATAACAGGTCAAAAACTGACTTTCACACGTTTTGTTTCACAGCTTTTTTGACAGCTGTTTGTTGTGATTAATAGCGCCATCTTGTGGAAACAGCCAAAGTGGCTACGAATACCAATGAGAACAGATGCAACTAAACAACAGAGGACACTAATCCAAGTGCGAACTTTGCAGTATGATAAACTGCTTGCACGTATGCCAACAAAAAAAAAGCATGAAAAGCAACTCTAAATGTATGGAATGGTCTTGTCCCAAAGGCGTTCTAACGCTAAGGCGGAACTGCCAATCAAATATTTACCTTCATGAAATGTTGCTCGCATTAGCATGTTGAAAGTCTTTCAACGAAACGCGTTAACATTTAGAACCATTGCTTAACACGTACAAGACGGATTTGAAAATAGTTAAGGAGTATTCAATTCGTGGATAGGACATGTCAGTATTGATGTCGTAGTTCGACAGTATATTGGGCTAGAAAGCCACGCCTACCCCTGGCTATACAATAGCGAGACTTACATGAATACAAATGGTAGCTGTAAGCTGCTTTAAGTTAATAAGCAGTTTACCTGCTATTTCACTGAAATGTCCTGCACTCCGATAAGAACGTTCACTCTCATTGAACAAGATCCCACCAGAACCATCACTTGTTAAATTCAGCTGAAATTGAGGGGAAGATATAAACATTTGTTAAGACAATGGTTATATCATAAACACATTGCTATCATGGCAATTTCATACGGAATGATGGGGGTAGAGTTATACACAACGCTATAGCCTTACTGTGTGAATGTCACAGTCTTTGATTCTTTTAACATTCCTTCTGTAAATAATAAACTCATACATGGCCTTACTCTCGTCATTCCACACGAATATCACGATATATAATAATCTGACTGTAAAGGGTTGGTTACTTTTTAACCAATGGGCCATGAATTTTCCATGTCTTCCCAATACAATTCAGCCAAGTCGTATGATCACAATTAGCTGAAACAGACTGAGGATAAGTGGGATACTGGTATATAATAGTGAGAAAGATTCAGCCAAAAGCTGTGAACGGTTTAAAAAAACTTGGTTTGAGTATTTATATGATGGCCTCTCAGGATAATTAATATGACTATGAGTAGTAAGTGAAATTCACTACTAGACTATGAACTTAAAATTCTAACATTGTAGTTCACCTCTTGCTATTATCAGATCTCTTAAGGCCGGAACAAATTCTAGTTGTTCCATAACCTTATTGTTCAATGTTCTTAAAGCGCCTAATTCCCAAATCTCTAAATCTTATAATCTTTTCTACTGTTTATTTACCTCTTCAGTCACCTATTGGCTGTCTAAGGTCTGTCCATTAGCAATATGTTTACATGAGTTCTGTTGTTTTTCTTTCAGCACCGTTTGTAGTTAAACAACAGCATGTTGCGTTTCATGAAGTAGAACTCAAAAAGTTAGTGCTCGTCCTCTAATCGAGTATTTTCGTTTTCTTTATTATGAATAAAAACCAATGCTGATATCACAGTGTTCTGGTAATTTCTTCGAATGTTCTAGCTTTATCAACTAACCCAATGCGTGACTACTATTTTCGGGGAACCAACTCTTAATGGAATAAGAACAATGTTTTATGTTCCAAAACCAAATTCTATGGAAAATTTTCATGAAGGAATTAAGATAAGCCGACATAAAATAACCCTCTAAAAAATTCCAAACAAGGCCGACTAAAAATTTTGTCGTTTAAAGGCAGCGTTCGAAAAGAGCATGAAGCTATTGTTCTATTCTTTTCCCACCAGGCAAGAACTATCTTTGTTCCATTTTTATCATCATGATTGTAATATGCCACAGTTGCGAAATGGTAAATTACATATCTTCAATATTTTGTTTACATGTACTGATAGTACGTATGTATATGAACTCGATTTCCATAAATACATTTCAAACATATGTTGGAAAAACTTACGCGATCCTGCAATTCTCACATGGCCATGTGCCATTTGCCATGGCTACTATTTCCGGTGAGCGATGACATGAGTATTTTGGTAGTGCATCGTCTCTGTAACTTCGAATTTGCACCCAAGTTGTTCTTGTAAAGAGAATCGTTTATACTTTCCTCAGGAAACCAAGAATAATCATGTACAACACTTAATTTTCCAGATACCTTCTTTTACTCATAACATCAGAAAACAGCACGGAGGGAAAGAGAGGGAAGGCATTGAAAAGGACCACTGTGACTTGCTACTTTGGGACGATTCCACACAATTAGAATAAATGCTACTGTAGGTCACTTGTAATGGAAAGCTTATGTAATTCTGACATTATAAGCACTTTCATTAACTAATATCAAGTCTAGATATGTTACAGGGAAAGAGTAAACTCAGTAAAACTACAGTTTCCCCGAATTTTATCAGGCGAAACTTTAAAATTTCCCTCCAAATGAAAGGTATTTGAAATCTTTGGTGATTCAAAAGCACTTTTATCAGCATATAATCGCACATTAATCAAGTTATTTCTAATCAATAACACCATTTCAAGTGCTTTTTGCGCAAAATAAAACCAATCGAACCCGTGGTTCTTTTGGAAATAAATTGCAATTACACATTACGAAGTTAGTGATTGCTGTCATATATTAAAGGTATTTAGTGACAACGGCAAGTGTCGTTACTTTTTATTGCCCATCTGTGATACATTGATTATGTATGTATTCGGTCGTACTCCGCATGGAAATATAACTTTATCTTGCTGCTTTACTCTGGTCTTTGATGGATGAAGCCAATCCCTGTGAAAAGGGTTTGAAGATCATGGTTGATGTGATCCACACAACTTATTATACGCAATAAAAACTACATGTATGTTTTAGAGGTTGGGATGGGGTTCTGAAAGCGAAAGCAAATTTTTCTAGAAGTCAGTTTGATATGTTGCATGCACAAGTTGCTGGGAAAAAGTGACTTTCTTTTAAATGTCAAGTTTCTATGCGAGAAGTCGTCCAATTGGAATCGAAATGTTGAGCGCAAGGTTTTCTGAAATGCAATTACTCCGGGAATAAGGTGTGTTAGACAAATCGGTGCAAATATTCCAAGGCCCAAGAAGACAGTGAGAAATTAATGTTCGACCTATCAGCCAAATCTGAATAGATAGAATTTATCGCTTTGTTTTGAAAATTTAATGTTTGTTTAAAGTGCATATCATATTTCTGATCAGCATTGAAAATTTTCGGCAATATTTTTAATAGCATATTGTGTAACCCGCATTGATGAATCAAAGCTATGAGTTTATTGTGCTTAACTTTTGGGATATATAAATTCTGTGATGATTGTTTGAACTAGATTTAAACTCACCGGATCCGCCAAAATGTTGCTTAAAATTAAACCAGATTCGACAGATCTTGACATTTTGCTGGTAGGACTTTGCCTATCAAGGGTAATCGCCTGCTTTTCCATATCTGCATTTTGTTTTATTTTCAAAATTAAAACATAGAACATAGCTCGGTTTATATTGCTCTTTTTCAATCCAAAAACTGGGAAGCCACACGAGAAGCCTTTCGTTCTTATTTAGATTCAACCCTGAAAAGTGTGAAAAGTACTCCGTCATGTTAAATATTTCTAGAATAGGGGGATATCCGTAGAATCCGTCTGGAATCTGAGAAAGTTTTCTTTCTGGTCTACTGGCATTTATGTCCTTAATATTATCGTTGTTTCTAATTCTTTCTGCCACAATGTCAACACAAATTACAGAGAACACAGAAGGCTGGGCACCCTTGTCTTACACACACAACTGAACAAATTGTTCAACACAGTACTTAAAATTTATTTTAAACACCATTTTACCTACCCTAAAATTTCCAAATTTAAATATGTTTAAAGCACCGAAGAGGAAAAATCATTCAACACTATCGGACCCCTTCTGAAAATCCAATTGAAGTAGTATGGCAGATATGTTTTAAACTTTTGAAAGCGCAGATATCAAATATTATGATGAAACGTTTAAACTAGCTTGGATAAGCAGATTATGGACAGACAACAAATTAAAAATTTTGAAATAGAACACTAATAAAAATATTATGCTAGAACATTGCAAAGTATAGAGGTTTAAAACTGTTTTTATACTCCAATCCAAGATTGCTCTCACAAAATTTTATAAGGAAAAGATAGAGCAGTTCAAAGCACCTTTTGTGGGTACAAACCATGAACAACTGAACTGGAATAACTCATAGTCCATGTAAATATAAAGACGATTTTCTGGAAGGAATGAAGAAGATGGCTCATTTATTCGTAGTAGTTTCTGGAACAACACTATAATATTAAAAGCAATCTCCCAAAATTTCTAGGATTGAAATCTGCAAGTAGTCATTAAAATTAAAAATCCGCTCAATGGGATTATCTGAAAAAAAAAACGCTCGTTACAAAGATACGATTAATCAGCCATTTTTTGCTACGATAGGTGGAAATAAAATTGATGTACTTAAAGCTAAATGCAGAACATAGTACAACAAACTGGATAAAGATGAAGCCTCCGGCCATCTTTTCAAATTGGATAGAATTGAAACGAGTATTTAATCTAAAATTTTATGGTAATCTTTTAAAAGCTGAAAAGACCTGTTTAGATCAAAATTAAAATAATTACTTTCCAGTTTAAAATGACATACATGATCACAACAAAATGGGGAATTAGACAAATTACAGAATATGAAGAATCTAATGAAGAAGAATCATTTTGACATTTGTTTTACAATGGCGGATTTTTAATCAATATCCATATTACGCAGCATTGCGAAAATGATTAAAGTGACCACATTTTATTACATTGATTTTAAATTTAGAATACGTGGCGATGCTTTTAACGTCATTTACATGTTAGTAAATGTTTTAATGGTTTATTTATAATTGTCACTTTATTAGAAAACCCTTTTCGCTAAAGGCATTCATACGAGAGTTGCAAGTAAGAACACTAGAGGACGCAAATCATACAGATAGCACACAATTTGAAAGTAAATGGAATAAATACTTTTTATTTTATAGTCTTCAAACAAATAAGATAATCAGCTAAGTATATGTATACTGAAGTTTGAAAGCAGAGCTAAGGTTTGATGTTTTGGGTTTAATGTATTTGAGAATGATATTTGCCCAAACTAAAATGAAAAAGACTAAAGGTGAACTGTAATGTGTGTGTCTGTGAACGGAAAATGAGTATATGTGTAGACTAGTGTTTTGGTGAGGTTCCCCTCCATGGAGCGAATGGATGAACGAATGATGTACTGGTGAATTCCATTTCTGAAACAAAATAAAATCTTATGTGAGCAGAGTAGATCATTGCCAATTGATTGACTAAAACTTCTGAAGGGTAAAAGTAACAATTAGAGCAATATGTTTTATTATGACGGAGCTCCCCTCCATCTTATTGTTTTCGTACAGTACTAAGGTGAAAAAAGTGGTGCAAAAACACGAGTTAATATTTTTCCATAACCATTAAACCGAGGGAACTCAAATTCGCAGCATAGATGGTTCTTGCAAGTATGTATTGGCATACAAATTTGTAGGCAAATATGAAATTAAATGGGGTCACATGATTAAATTTTTCAACAATGCCATAAACGACACGATATGTGGTCCGTGAATTATACTAGTATGAAAGCCCTTTCTGTAAACTGGTTCCAACGTGAGTTTTTATGAAGATCTAAAGTCGGAGAAGCGTCTTATGAGCATTATAAAATTTTAAGAAAATTTAAAATTTTAAAGTAGTGTTTATCTCGAAAACGAAAACGCTCGCATCAACCCACACATCTGTGGTTCTTGTAGGTGTTGAGTTTTGGAAGAGGTGGGGGTCTCCATGTTTCATTTGGCCTGCACATATTAGTACGATGGCGTTACAGCATGTTAGGAAATGGCGTTATGGCAGCGTTATTGCAGCAAGCATCACTGGGCCAAAATGTAGAAAGCAAGTCCAGATAAAAGCGAATATCAGTGTAATCCCCATGCCAAAGACCAATTGCATGCACGATCATTTGCTGTATTTTACACATAAGAATAGCTTTGCGTATTTAAAATGTTATGTATTTACATACATTTCTTTAATATTACTAGCCGGGACGTAATTGACCTCAAAACCACAAGATGATTTAATATTGTGATACGCAGCCACTGGTTACAAAAAAAGTTTCGCCATTAGGCTGCGAAGTAATTTTTTCGCTGCACGGTAGTGAATATCGGTCTAGTTTATATTTGCCATATCTGCAGCTGTACTATCATTTCAGGAAAACGTAAATGTTTTAAGTGCTGTAATTTCCCGGACGGAATCAGATGCATTGATTAAAAACATTGGCGGTTTTGGGCCTTAGCATGGCTTACAGACACAGGTTCTTTTACAGTCGATATCTGTACATTCCCGTTTGATATGTTTCACAAGTTACACTGCCGTTTTACCATCCCCTGCTTTGTGTAGTATTTGAGTCTCTGATCAATCTCCAAAAAGCACCATTTTTGGCACTGTTTACGATGTAACTTTTTCATGAACTCTGTCCTTCGTATTAGATGATCTTCGGGCCTCACAGGGAAAGAATCCCAGAGAACACTTGTTCGTAAATACAGTGAAACCCCGCTATTAGGGACAAAAAGTGACTGAATAATTTTGTCCCTAATGGTGGGGTGTCCCTAATTTTGAGGTGCTGTTAATTTGAGTTCTATCTGAAAACTACAACTAAAATCTTTGGGTATTTTTCTCACACCTTTTCCATCACTAGTTTGGATTATTTTAACTTTATCGGACAGCGAATCTTCGTTCCGTTTTCTTTTCAGTAATGTACTCAGTACCCACAGATAACAATAGAACAAGAAAAAAACACTGCCGGATAACAAGCTGATAGGAGTTGATAACGCACGAAATATGGACAGCAATTTGACTGCCCACAATTGAGGGGTTGTTTTTTAATGTGTAACCGTACATACGGGATAAAAAGAGTGTCCCTAATTCTGAATGGCGGGGTGTCCACAATAGTGGGGTCTAGATATAAAGGAACTCTATGGCGCTTTAAAACAGACTGAAAAATGTTGTCCATAATTCAGGGGTGTCCATAATAAAGGGGTGTCCATATCCTGAGTTTCACTGTACTTCGAAGGTTGTCATGAAGGGGTGCCGTCAAAATGGCCGTAAGTAATGGTATTTGATGATGCATAAAATAGTAATACTTCATGACAGGTGCGCAATATGGCTTTTTTGGCTGAAGGACTCGGGTCGAATTGACCGAATCCGAAGGTGCACTTTTATTATACACCTATTTTGCGATATTTTTGCTTTTCTTACAAATGTTATTGGGCACTATTTTTTGCTTTCTTTTGGGGCTCAGTTGGGGCGACGCGCTATTAGAACTGCGGCCAGCTGATATTCATATTGGACCTGATTTCTTTATATTTATGATTAAGAAAATAAATATTGAATATTTATTTGCAATGTGCAATGATTATTTGCCTATAAGTTACCCCCGTCCCAACTTGTCCCCGTTTCCATGGAATAAAAATCACCCGAAGAAAGTTTAAATTGTTACAAACAACAATTACTTTAAAAAAAATTTCCTAGCTTTCTTTTTGCCATCAGTTAAATTACAAACACACTAATTTATATGATTCAGACTTGTGTGGTATAAAGACCAAACCTCACGAGCACGCCCGCTAAGCAAGTTTTTTTCCTTCCGAGTGTTTCTTGTTATTTTGACAGTTCAACGGAAGTAACCTATTTCAACTCAAATCGCTAAATAACAACGCAACAAATACACAAATGACGTTTGTAATTATATGACGTTTGCCGTTATATAATGTTTATAAAACATTCACACATGTTAGTTTAACGTATTCATTCCTGTAAGTTTGAGTCAGTGTATTTCACTCCTGAAAAAAGCATATTTATCAGGGGACGGGAGCGTGCAATCCCAGCAAACATTTATTTTTATGTCTCGTCTAATACTTGTCTAATACGCGTCATTGCGAGTTTTAAATGAGTTCCAGGATGTAAAACTGGTCGGAATCTCGTATTTATTTTCTCGTCCAGTTTGAGACGAGATAACAAATATTGTCATAAACGAGTTTTGGACGACTTTCTGATTTTATGCGTTTCACACACATTTCGTTTTGCAAAAGCCAATGTAGAAATACGTTTATTGTTTTTTTTATTTTGTCACATTCTTTTCCTTAAAACAAATTTGGTTGAAATAACGTTTTAAAAACGTTTCTTCCCGAACCTTTTGAAGTTGCAAAAAAGGTTTTCTAAAGGTTGTATATGAAATGCCGAAAAACGTTTTTTTCGCAACGTTCTGAAAACGTTTTATAAAAAAACGTTTTTTAGAACGTTTCATAGACAACCATAAGAAAACCTTTCATCGTGAAACGTGCGTAAAACAAATCATCTAAAAAATATCCTTCAACATTCTTCAAAATAGTATTCACTCTGGGAGGCTGCATCTTGCTCCATCATCACATCATATTTAATTTTTAAGAACTACCATTATTTTTTTGGCAATTAACATTTCACGAAACAGTCATACCTGGCTGGGTTTGAACCGGGAACCTCTGGCATCCAAAGCGACGAACTTACCTCTACGCCACGGCGCATCCATTGAAATGTGTGTCTAAGACAATTTCCCTGAACCAACTCCCACCACCCCTACTATTCCCACTTCAAATCCCCCTCCCCCGAATAATTACTCCGTACGGAAATTCCCCCAAGGTCTACCCCCTCCCTTTTTATGGGCTTTTTTATCTGCACACTTAATGCTTAGTTATAGCTTACAGTAATTAGTTAAATACATGTGAACTGAATTTGACGTTTCGCATCTAAAATGTAATTCTTGTTATTGTGAATATATTATTCATATCTAAAATTACTTTACAAAGTATTAAAATGCCTATAACATTTCCTTGACGCTCCAATATATGACATTCCTAAAAATTGATATAATAACGTCCTTATACAAAACGTTTGTTTTTGGTTTGTTTTTGGGTCTTTAAAAATCAATTTCAATAATGTTCTAATACCAAACGTTTGTTTTTGGTTTGGAAAAAAAGTTTTTATTTGGTTGGTAAATGTAATTTTTTTACAACCAAATTAGGTTTGATTTTGGTTTGCAAAATAACGTTTTCATTTGGTTGCTGAATATAACGTTTTTACAACAACAAAAAATTCGTGTTTGGTTAGAAAAACGTTACAACCTTTTCACAACCAAACGAAAACGTTCTTATGTTTAGCGGGTTCTGTAATCAACAAGAAATGTTTGTTATCCTTCTAAAAATAATTTTATCATTTATTTCTATATCTCGTCTAATACTCGTCATTACGAGTTTTAGATGAGTTTCAGGATGTAAAACTGGTCGGAATCTCGTATTTATTTTCTCACCCAGTTTCAGACAAGATATGAAGTGATATAAAAAATCAATATTGTTCAGTGTCGTGCATTGGAGCTTCATGGGAAACCATGTAGCGAATACCGTTTTCAAATAAATTGGCAAATTTTAGATAATTATAAAGATTTAAATATATTTAATTTTAAAATCTAATATTGACTTTTAGGTATCATTCATTTGATTTAAGTTTAAGTTTTAGGGGTGGGGTGGGGGAAGTCAACTTACGCTCTTTTTTATATTACTAGCTAAGAATGTTATTTGCCTCGATCAACTAATCGTAAGCAAATAACCACTATGAAAGCAAAATGCACGGTTTTTCATAAAACAAATAATTTTAAAAGCATAACTAAACAATAACAGGAAAAGGTGAAAAGTAAACTGTTGGGATCACATAGGAACAACATATTGGCAGCCGAATAGTTCGTAGTTAAACGGATGCGTGGTGGCGCAAGATGCCAGAGGTCCACAGTTCAATTCCAGGTAGGTACGAATGTTAAGTTGAATATTAGTACGTGTGTTGTAGTGTCGTCTGAATAATTTCATATATATGTTTTCATATAAACCGCTTTTTGAAGGATTTTTAGGTTTCAAAAATTAAAAAGTAATCTGAAACTCGTTTAAAACACATATAAAAATTTGACCAGAAATAGACGCGTTTCAGACATTTCAAAATAGACTAGATGTAGACGAGAAAAACAGTTTTTTTTCTATCATTCTTTTATACGTGCACGGTCAGGTGTATAATAAAGATTCCAAATATTTAGTCAAAATGTATATAATCCGCCGTTCATTTGTGAAATCAAAAGTGTGATATTTGGGTTAATAAAGCTCACCCCGTAAATTGATGTGATCAGTTCTATAGCCTAATAAATAATAACAGATAAAAGACAAAAATGAGTTTACTAAAGAGCATAAAGTTTCTTCCGCCCCCCCCCCCTAAAAAATATTTTTTTAATGTTCTTTGAAATAGGTTCTAGAAATTAAATCTATCCTTCTCGAATTCAATTGTCATCTCGAAATTTTAGACAGAAGTTATGTTTACATCAAGTAGACACATGGACACGAGATTAAGAATGCAAAAATTCTGGTAAAGTCTTTTATTTGGGCATTATAGCACTTAAAAACGGTGAAGTGCATAAAGCAAAATAATGTTTACCACCGGGAAACTTCGCTACCTTCCTACGACTTAACTAGTCCCAGAAGTTTATTCCTTTTTGTAATTTTTGTCACAACACCTCAATGATGAGGTATAAAATTTGTTTTAGCAGCATAAAAGGTGACCTCACTATTTTGTCCTTGACCTAGTCGTTCAAAGTCAAGAACCCAAGCAAAGTTTGCAGAAGAGATAGTTATTTCAATGTAATTGGCTAAGAAAAGTTACATAAGGTGTAACCTCAGCGACTTGGATTCATGGTCAAGATCAGAGAAGGGATGTTGACCAATATCTCTAGAACCGTCAAAGGTTGTGTGGTCAGTGTCGAGCCCTTAGAATTACAAGACACAACACAAAAGCTGCACAGCATCTTCAACCCTTTTTTCAGTCAATGTCAACACCCAATTCCGGAAGCTTTGAACAATTTCCATATTAGTTTTAGCGCATTAAATAAAATGTATCTCAGTGAAACTTTGATATTAGTAATTAATTTCAATCTTTTGGCACTGCAGGATGTGACATAAGATCCCGGAGGGAGGAGGCACTCGCCTATCAACTTAATACCATGTGTGTCTACCACTTTTTAAACCGACCCTTGAAGTGGAGTGCTACTTTTGAAACAATACCCTCTTTTCAAACAAACGCCGAGTGCAGTTCTAAATGGATCTCCCTTTTGTGTGTGTGTGGGGGGGGGGGGGGGTGGAGTACTGAATAAAGATATCCCCCTATCAACGAAACTGACACTCCACGCGGACCGCGTCTGGCCTCAGAATTATCCCCTTTCTCCGCGTTTTTTTTTTTTTTTTTTTTTGGACACACACCTTAAAACTTTTCACACAAAAAGTTCCCCCCTCAACCGGGTATAAGATGTTCTTCGTTGACTTTAACTTTTTCTTGTCCACATTGCGGTTCATTTAGGAAGGCCGTACGTAGCATGTTTGTCCAAGTAATACGAGAAAAAGGGGGAGAGTAATTTTAGGATCCAGGCGTGGCCCTTGAGTGGAATGCCAATATTATTCCCACTTGCAAACAGAGTTTGCAAATGGGTATACTTTGCAAAGAATTCTGGCCGTTTATTCCTTCCTTTTTTTTTTTTTTTTTTTTTTTTTCCGTCACGGAGGTTTCCAGAAAACTCCTCCTACGCTATTTGACGTAGGACGATGAAATTTGGCACTGAGGTAGAGGGTGACGATATGTCGTGAAATCCGCAAATTTTTTTGACCTTGACCTTCAAGGTCAAGGTCAAATTGAGGTCAAAGTTTTTTTACCTCAAATCGGTTTCCAGAAAACTCCTCCTACACGGTTTGTAGTAGAAAGACGGCATTTGGCAGAAACATAGAGGGTAATGAGTTGTCGTGAAATCCGCAAAATTTTTTGACGTTGACCTTGACCTTCAAGGTCAAATTGAAGTCAAAATATTTTTTCAAAAACCTATTCCATCACGAAAACTTGCTGGAAATAGCGCTCAAATCCTTGTTTCAACACGTGTACAGTGTCAGTAGGCAGTAACATCTTTGATGGAATCTCGACATTCAGTGTCAAGGTCAAGGTCATGTGACTTTTGTATATTGAAATCCCTTAGAGACAAATTGTCCATTATCTCGAATACGGTTAGAGATAGAGCGATTTTGAGCTTATTTTCGACACTTTGGGCCTAAAAGACGTTATATAAGAGGTACCTCGGTGACCTTGACCTCCTCCGTCATGGTCAAGGTCAAAAACCGGAAGTTGACCATTATCTCGAAAACGGTTAGAGATAGAGCGATTTTGAGCTTATTTTCGACCCTTTGGGCCTAAAAGACGTTATATAAGCGGTACCTCGGTGACCTTGACCTCCTCCGTCATGGTCAAGGTCAAAAACCGGAAGTTGACCATTATCTCGAAAACGGTTAGAGATAGAGCGATTTTGAGCTTATTTTCGACCCTTTGGGCCTAAAAGACGTTATATAAGAGGTACCTCGGTGACCTTGACCTCCTCCGTCATGGTCAAGGTCAAAAACCGGAAGTTGACCATTATCTCGAAAACGGTTAGAGATAGAGCGATTTTGAGCTTATTTTCGACCCTTTGGGCCTAAAAGACGTTATATAAGCGGTACCTCGGTGACCTTGACCTCCTCCGTCATGGTCAAGGTCAAAAACCGGAAGTTGACCATTATCTCGAAAACGGTTAGAGATAGAGCGATTTTGAGCTTATTTTCGACCCTTTGGGCCTAAAAGATGTTATATAAGAAGTACCTCGGTGACCTTGACCTCCTGCGTCATGGTCAATGTCAAAAACCGGAAGTTGACCATTATCTCGAAAACGGTTAGAGATAGAGCGATTTTGAGCTTATTTTCGACCCTTTGGGCCTAAAAGACGTTATATAAGAGGTACCTCGGTGACCTTGACCTCCTGCGTCATGGTCAAGGTCAAAAACCGGAAGTTGACCATTATCTCGAAAACGGTCAGAGATAGAGCGATTTTGAGCTTATTTTCGACCCTTTGGGCCTAAAAGACGTTATATAAGAGGTACCTCGGTGACCTTGACCTCCTCCGTCATGGTCAAGGTCGAAAACCGGAAGTTGACCATTATCTCGAAAACGGTTAGAGATAGAGCGATTTTGAGCTTATTTTCGACCCTTTGGGCCTAAAAGACGTTATATAAGAGGTACCTCGGTGACCTTGACCTCCTCCGTCATGGTCAAGGTCGAAAACCGGAAGTTGACCATTATCTCGAAAACGGTTAGAGATAGAGCGATTTTGAGCTTATTTTCGACCTTTTGGGCCTAAAAGACGTTATATAAGAGGTACCTCCGTGACCTTGACCTCCTCCGTCATGGTCAAGGTCAAAAACCGGAAGTTGACCATTATCTCGAAAACGGTTAGAGATCGAGCGATTTTGAGCTTATTTTCGACCCTTTGGGCCTAAAAGACGTTATATAAGAGGTACCCCCGATCACCTTGACCTCCTCCGTCATGATCAAGGTCAAAAACCGGAAGTTGACCATTATCTCGGAAACGGTTAGAGATAGAGCGATTTTGAGCTTATTTTCGACCCTTTGCACCTAAAAGACGTTATATAAGAGGTACCCCGATCACCTTGACCTCCTCCGTCATGGTCAAGGTCAAAAACCGGAAGTTGACCATTATCTCGAAAACGGTTAGAGATAGAGCAATTTTGAGCTTATTTTCGACCCTTTGGGCCTAAAAGACGTTACATAAGAGGTACCCCGATAACCTTGACCTCCTCCGTCATGGTCAAGGTCTAAAACCGGAAGTTGACCATTATCTCGAAAACGGTTAGAGATAGAGCGATTTTGAGCTTATTTTCGACCCTTTGGGCCTAAAAAACGTCATATAAGAGGTACCTCGTTGACCTTGACCTCCCCCGTCATGGTCAAGGTCTAAAACCGGAAGTTGACCATTATCTCGAAAACGGTTAGAGATAGAGCGATTTTGAGCTTATTTTCGACCCTTTGGGCCTAAAAGACGTTATTTAAGAGGTACCCCGATCACCTTGACCTTCTCCGTCATGGTCAAGGTCAAAAACCGGAAGTTGACCATTATCTCGAAAACGGTTAGAGATAGAGCGATTTTGAGCTTATTTTCGACCCTTTGGGCCTAAAAAACGTCATATAAGAGGTACTTCGTTGACCTTGACCTCCTCCGTCATGGTCAAGGTCTAAAACCGGAAGTTGACCATTATCTCGAAAACGGTTAGAAAACTGAATTTGATTATTTGACATTACATTATACTTACTTCGATGTCCTTGTTCATGATAATAAGTCGGAAGCTGACAATTATGTGGAAAGACTGAAAATGTGTCTTTAACCAGAGAGATTATACCATTGCAAGTGGGTGTCATTTCGCTACGTGCAGCGAAATTCGGTCTAGTTGCCTTTTAATATCAAATGCTGTAGCATGCATGTCCAAAAAGGAGGGCAATTTTCAGGCCAGACGCGTTTCTGACGGAAGTGCCAGTTTTGTTAAAAATGGCATTCAATATTCCGCATTTCCCATAAAAGGGGCTACTTCAGAATTTCACTTCGCGTTTGGTTTAAAAGGGTGTAAAAATCGGTGTCGTCTTAAAAGGTCGTGGGCACACCTGGTAACCAGATGGTACGTGAGCGCTACTTCCACTTTCCGTTCTAATTTACCAAAAATCTTCTTTATTTGTCAAAAATCTTTTCTCCGGTGTGTGGGTGAAGGAAGGGAGGGAAGCTGGGGGGGGGGGGGGACGGGCACTCGCATACCACTTGGTTACTATGAGTGTTCGTGACTTTTTCAAACGACCCCTAAATGCGGAGTGCTAAGTTTAAAATAATCCCCCCCCCCCCCCTTTTCAACAAACTCGGTGTGAAATTCCGAAATAACCCCCCTAACTCCATGGGAAACGCGGAGTACTAAATAAAATCACCCCCCCCCCCCACCCTCCTCCCGGTTTTTTTTTTTTT
>CATKHT010000089.1:27500-81232 GCA_949752745.1 Protula sp. h YS-2021 | reverse complement strand
GAGACCAAAGTGTGGGGGGCATGTAAGAGTGGGGGGGGGGAGGCAGGCAACAAGATCCAATTGCGGAAAATGTGCCGGAAGGTGTCGAAAAAAAATAGCGTAAAGCCCTCCTCTGTGTGTGTGTGTTTTCTGTTGCTGTTATCGTAATCGACGCATATGAAGTCAAAAAAAAGTTGTTGTGATATTGCTTTTTAGCCAGTATTGTCTGTCGATGTTCTCACGGTTTGCTTTCATCAAAGGCAGGCCACTAGTTTAGGTCTGTGCTGGATTGGCTCAGATTTTATTGCGGCTAGATCAAGGCACTGTGTATTGATTGGGAAACGTCTGTGATTGGTTGAGTTTTGTGTAAACGTCAGCGAGGTCTTTTTTCCCACGCTTTGCCACTGCAGTTGTCACTGTTCTTTTGGTTGAGCAAGTGTGAAGACTGATTAAAAAAGTTATCTTTTGGCATTATATCTTGTGGTGTTAATAATTTAGTTACTTATAAACAAGGGATACTAAAGGATATTGTTCACACTTTAAAGAGGTAACATTTATTTTTTTTGTTTCTTCACTGAATGTATAATTTTATCTTAGAAAGTTTTTTTCAAAATAATTTTTTGAAGTATAACAGAATTATTTTTTATAAAACCGTAACCTCCGGCGTAATCCCCCCCCCCCTCGATTATTTTTATTTTTTACCCGCTTGACGTCAAGAGGGATATTATCATTTATTGTTGGCCAAATGTTTTTTCTGCGAAAAATGCGATGTTTTGAGGTCACAAACTCGTTCGAATATACGGGACCTAGAAACACGAATTGTTGTACACGGATAGAAATTTGTTTTAAGTTGATGCCTAGGCGTTTTTTTTTTTTAGAGATCGGCCCATTTTCAGCGGAGATATGACGAGTTAAATAAAGACGGCATTTTTTCGGCAAACCCCTCTCGACGCGCCGCATTTGTCTTTGTTTATGGGGGACTGCCCAGTAGTCTGACGTGGCACAAGTCCGAAGTCCCAATAGTCCGAAAGCCCAAAAGTCCGAATGTGCATGGAACGCCAGAATACTTGGTCGTGGACGGATACATCTAATAATTGAACCCTCGCAGTAGTATCCTAAGTCATGTCCTTTCAAGAAAGCATCATTCAGAATTTTGGGTTTTCGGGACTATTGGGACGTCGAACTTGTGGCAGAGTGATGAGATTTACCCGTTTTTTTCGTATTTTTTGTTTACAGGCATTATGTCAGTAAAGCCTGTCGAGGACATAAATGAAGGGGACGCAGTGTGGGCCTTCATCCAGAACAAAGTGTGGTGGCCGGGCAGGCTATTAAAGTCACCTTGTTTGATGTGCATGTGAAGTTTTGGTCTGACGGGACAACGTGAGTTTTCCGTTTTCAGTTCCTTGTTTATGTTACTCACTTCATGCTGCATCGGCAATCGATTGATTTCATGGGAACCTTCAAATAGTAAACAGCTTTTGACAAACAATACAGCTAGACGTGATAAACTTTACTGTAAAATTGAAGAAAGAAAAAAATATCGCCGTGTACATTGTTTTTTTTTTCGTAGAGCACAAGGTACATGGCGAAAGACGGTGAAAGCCTTTGGCCCGAATAGCCACGAGATATATCGTGTCAACCTAGGTAATTTTTTTTAAATTGATTTGTGGTTTGTTTTATTGTTAAGACAACTCAACTTTGTGAAGTCTTTTTTTAGGGTTTATATTCTGTAATAAGTTCAGATTTTTATTCACATTTGTCTGTAGTTTTCCCCGCGAAGACGTCAGTGACGTATATATAAGCATTAGAGTGTTATTAATGAAGGGGGGGGGGGTGTAAGGGGTGACCTACGGAAGAGACAAAATGTGGGGGGGGGGGGTGTAAGAGTGGTGGGTGGGCAGGCAACAAGATCCAGTGACAGAAAATGCCGGAGGTGTCGAAAAAATTAGCGTAAAGCCTGTGTATTGTGTGTGTGTGTTATTTTTAAACATCTGTTGCTGTTATCGTAATCGCGCATGTGAAGTCATTTTTTGTGATAAGTTCAGATTTTTATTCACATCTGTCTGTAGTTTTCCCCGCGAAGACGTCAGTGACATATTATATAAGCATTAGAGCGTTTATTAATGAAGGGGGGGGGGGGGGGGGAGAAGGGGTGACCTACGGAAGAGACAATTGTGGGACATGCAAGAGTGGTGGTGGGGGCAGGCAACAAGATCCAATCGCTGAAAATGTGCCGGAAGGTGTCGGGGGAAAAAATAGCGTAAAGCCCTGTGTGTGTGTATGTGTGTGTGTGTTTTAACATCTGTTGCTGTTATCGTAATCGCGGCATGTGAAGTCATTTTTGTGATAAGTTCCGATTTTTATTCACATCTGTCTGTAGTTTTCCCCGCGGAGACGTCAGTGACGTATTATATAAGGATTAGAGCGTTATTGATGAAGATGGGGGAGAACACAGAATTGACACTTTGGTTCTTTTGCAGGGAAAGTAAAGAATATGTCTTCCTCGTCAACGGTGGCTGCATTTAAATTCGACTATGCCACAGCTGCAAAAGGGGTTTGATATAAATCCCCCCGCTCAACCCACCGCGAGTAAAATCACTAGAAAAGCCCAGCACCAGTAAAGGACAAGAAGCTACTTTTCCACCCTTATGACCCGACAGAGAAAAAAAATGGAAAACCACAGAAGCACTCAAAAGTCTCAAACTGATACTGGTATGCATACTTCAGATACGTTAACAGAATCCGCAGAGGAATGGAAACAAAAAAGATCCCCATAAACGTCTAAAAAACCACACCGAAGAGCAAAAGATATGGACGCAGAATTTCCAAGCGTGTAAAGAAGGCAGCAAACTCCTCTCGTCCGAACCTGTTAAGATGTCTAATACTGGGGTGAAAGTGAACTTGCTAAATGCGGCCGGACTCGTCGCACAGGTGCGTATGTTCCCAAACGTATGGTTTTTCCAGTTAAATCTGTCCGTTGGTGGCTGTGGATTAAAATAAATAACATTGCTATTACTGATATATATTTTTGAAGAAGGGTGTGGCATGTCCAAGAAAGCATTATTAAATATTAAATTCATACTTCTCTCTCGTTGTGTTTCAGTACGTTTGTAATACAGTTAACTGATTAATATTTGCAGGGCGGCACATGTTTATATATATATAAAGAAATACCTTAATATCTTTGTTGCAGTCGGTGGCAGTCAAGAATCTCGGACAAGGCCGCAACAGTGTCACTGGTGCAACCGGAAACGTCAGACGAACAAGTGCAGCAACCGCATTTACAAGTTGAACAGGTCTTTTAGTTTACCGCGCCCCCCACTTCCCCCCCCCCAAAAAAAAAAAAAATAAATAAATAAAAAAAAACACTAGTATTAAAATCAGATCTGTGTGATTCTTTGGTTTAAAATCAGCAAATGATACAGATAATTGCTGCCCCCGCGTAGCAAACTTAATTGATTGTATATTGTGGAAACGTAAAGTAGGAGGATTGAAATGATATTTGTCTGTCTATTTTTCTGCTTAAAATAAGTAAAAGATACAGATTTTTAGTCTCAGCAAAATATTGAGAAAACGTAATATATGAGGGTTCAAACGGTATTTATCTGTGACTGTGTTTCGTTAAAAATCAGAATCGATACAGATCACTAGCAATTGCAAACGCTTGATTATATATATATATATATAAGTATTTTTTTCATTTTTTCAGAAAGAAACGGGGGCAGTCACAGCATCTCTGGACATGGCAGCAACAGTACCACTGGCACAGCCAGAAACGTCAGGCGAACAAGTGCAGCAACACACGAAGCAGGGTGGACACCTTTACAAGTTGAACAGGTCTTAAGTTTAGCCCCCCCCCCAAAAAAAAAAAACAAAAAAAAAAACACTAGGATTTAAATCATACATGTCTGATCTTTGGTTGAAAATCAGCAAATGATACAGACAATTGCTGCCCCCGCTTAGCAAACTTAATTGATTGTATATTGAGGAAACGTAAAGTAGTAAGATTGAAATCATATTTGTCTGTCTATTTTTCTGCTTAAAATAAGTAAAAGATACAGATTTTTAGTCTCAGCAAATATTGAGAAAAACGTAATATATGAGGGTTCCAAACGGTATTTATCTGTGACTGTGTTTCGTTAAAAATCAGAATCGATACAGATCACTAGCATATGCAAACGCTTGATTATATATAATATATATATATATATATAGAGGTATTTTTTTCATATTATCAGAAAGAAACGGGGGCAGCTCACAGCATCTCTGGACATGGCAGCAACAGTGCCACTGGCACAGCCAGAAACGTCAGGCGAACAAGTGCAGCAACTACACGAAGCAGGGTGGACACCTTTACAAGTTGAACAGGTCTTAAGTTTAGCCCCCCCCCCAAAAAAAAAAAAAACAAAAAAAAAACACTAGGATTAAACTCATACATGTCTGATCTTTGGTTGAAAATCAGCAAATGATACAGACAATTGCTGCCCCCGCTTAGCAAACTTAATTGATTGTATATTGAGGGAAACGTAAAGTAGTAAGATTGAAATCATATTTGTCTGTCTATTTTTCTGCTTAAAATAAGTAAAAGATACAGATTTTTAGTCTCAGCAAAATATTGAGAAAAACGTAATATATGAGGTTCAAACGGTATTTATCTGTGACTGTGTTTCGTTAAAAATCAGAATCGATACAGATCACTAGCAATTGCAAACGCTTGATTATATATATATATATATATATATATATAAGTATTTTTTTCATATTTTCAGAAAGAAACGGGTGGCAGTCACAGCATCTCTGGACATGGCAGCAACAGTGCCACTGGCACAGCCAGAAACGTCAGGCGAACAAGTGCAGCAACTACACGAAGCAGGGTGGACACCTTTACAAGTTGAACAGGTCTTAAGTTTAGCCCCCCCCCCCCAAAAAAAAAAAAAAAAACTAGGATTAAACTCATACATGTCTGATCTTTGGTTGAAAATCAGCAAATGATACAGACAATTGATGCCCCCCCGCTTAGCAAACTTTAATTGATTGTATATTGAGGAAACATAAAGTAGTAAGATTGAAATCATATTTGTCTGTCTATTTTTTCTGCTTAAAATAAGTAAAAGATACAGATTTTTAGTCTCAGCAAATATTGAGAAAACATAATATATGAGGATTCAACGGTATTTATCTGTGACTGTGTTTAGTTAAAAATCAGAATCGATACAGATCACTAGCAATTGCAAACGCTTGATTATATATATATATATATATATATAATTTTTTTTCTATATTTTCAGAAAGAAACGGGGGCAGTCACAGCATCTTTTGACATGGCAGCAACAGTGCCACTGGCACAGCCAGAAACGTCAGACGAACAAGTCCAGCAACCACAAGAAGCAGGGTGGACACCTTTACAAGTTGAACAGGTCTTAAGTTTAGCCCCCCCCCCCCCCAAAAAAAAAAAAAAAAAAAAAAAAAAAAACCTAGGATTAAAATCATACATGTCTGATCTTTGGTTGAAAATCAGCAAATGATACAGATAATTGCTGCTCCCGCTTAGCAAACTTAATTGATTGTATATTGAGGAAACGTAAAGTAGTAGGATTGAAACGATATTTGTCTGTCTATTTTTCTGTTTAAAATAAGTAAAAGATACAGATTTTTAGTCTCAGCAAAATATTGAGAAAACATAATATATGAGGATTCAAACGGTATTATCTGTGACTGTGTTTCGTTAAAAATCAGAATTGATACAGCTACACTAGCATCAGCAAACGCTTGATTGTATATATATAAGTATTTTTTCAAATTTTCAGAAAGAAACTGGGGCAGTCACAGCATCTCTGGACAAGGCCGCAACAGTGTCACTGGTGCAACCGGAAACGTCAGACGAACAAGTACAGCAACCGCTTTACAAGTTGAACAGGTCTTTTAGTTTACCGCCCTCCCACTCCCCCCCACCCCAAAAATAAATAATAAATAAATAAAAAAACACTAGTATATAAAATCAAATATGTCTGATTCTTTGGTTTAAAATCAGCAAATGATACAGATAATTGCTGCCCCCGCGTAGCACACTTAATTGATTGTATATTGTGGAAACGTAAAGTAGGAGGATTGAAATGATATTGTCTGTCTGTTTTTCTGCATAAAACTAAGTAAAAGATACAGATTTTTAGTCTCAGCAAAATATTGAGAAAACATAATATATGAGGATTCAAACGGTATTTATCTGTGACTGTGTTTAGTTAAAAATCAGAATCGATACAGATCACTAGCAATTGCAAACGCTTGATTATATATATATAAGTATTTTTTTCATATTTTCAGAAAGAAACTGGGGCAGTCACAGCATCTCTGGACAAGGCCGCAACAGTGTCACTGGTGCAACCGGAAACGTCAGACGAACAAGTGCAGCAAACCGCCTTTAAAAGTTGAACAGGTCTTTTAGTTTACCGCCCTCCCACCCCCCCCCCCCCCAAAAAAAAAATAAATAAATAAAAAAAAACACTAGTATATGAAATCAGATATGTCTGATTCTTTGGTTTAAAATCAGCAAATGATACAGATAATTGCTGCCCCGGCGTAGCACACTTAATTGATTGTATATTGTGGAAACGTAAAGTAGGAGGATTGAAATGATATTTGTCTGTCTATTTTTCTGCTTAAAATCAGTAAAGATACAGATTTTTAGTCTCAGCAAAATATTGAGAAAACAAATATATGAGGATTCAAACGGTATTTATCTGTGACTGTGTTTAGTTAAAAATCAGAATTGATACAGATCACTAGCATCAGCAAACGCTTGATTATATATATATATATATATATATATATATATATATATATATATATATATATATATATTTATAATGTATATTTTTTTCATATTTTCAGAAAGAAACGGGGCAGTCACAGCATCTCTGGAGAAGGCCGCAACAGCGTCACTGGTGCAACCGGAAACGTCAGACGAACAAGTACAGCAACCGCCTTTACAAGTTGAACAGGTCTTTTAGTTTACCGCGCGCCCCCCCGTCCCCCCCCCCCAAAAAAAAAGAAATAAATAAATAAAAAAAACACTAGTACTAAAATCAGATCTGTGTGATTCTTTGGTTTAAAATCAGCAAATGATACAGATAATTGCTACCCCCGCGTAGCAAACTTAATTGATTGTATATTGAGGAAACGTAAAGTAGTAGGATTGAAATGATATTTGTCTGTCTATTTTTCTGTTTAAAATCGGTAAAAGATACAGATTTTTAGTCTCAGTAAAATGTTGAGAAAACGTAATATATGAGGGTTCAAACGGTATTTATCTGTGACTGTGTTTAGTTAAAAATCAGAATCGATACAGATCACTAGTAATTGCAAACGCTTGATTATATATATATATATATAAGTATTTTTTTCATATTTTCAGAAAGAAAAGGGGGCAGTCACAGCATCTCTGGACATGGCAGCAACAGTGCCACTGGCACAGCCAGAAACGTCAGACGAACAAGTGCAGCAACCGCCTTTACAAGTTGAACAGGTCTTTTAGTTTACCGCGCCCCCCCCACTTCCCCCCCCCCAAAAAAAAAAAAAAAAAAAAAATAAAAAAAACACTAGTATTAAAATCAGATCTGTGTGATTCTTTGGTTTAAAATCAGCAAATGATACAGATAATTGCTACCCCCGCGTAGCAAACTTAATTGATTGTATATTGTGGAAACGTAAAGTAGTAGGATTCAAATGATATTTGTCTGTCTATTTTTCTGCTTAAAATAAGTAAAAGATACAGATTTTTAGTCTCAGCAAAATATTGAGAAAACGTAATATATGAGGGTTCAAACGGTATTTATCTGTGACTGTGTTTCGTAAAAAATCAGAATTGATACAGATCACTAGCATCAGCAAACGCTTGATTGTATATATATAAGTATTTTTTCAAATTTTCAGAAAGAAACTGGGGCAGTCACAGCATCTCTGGACAAGGCCGCAACAGTGTCACTGGTGCAACCGGAAACGTCAGACGAACAAGTACAGCAACCGCCTTTACAAGTTGAACAGGTCTTTTAGTTTACCGCCCTCCCACTCCCCCCGCCCCCCCAAAAAAAAAATAAATAAAAAAAAAACACTAGTATGTAAAATCAGATATGTCTGATTCTTTGGTTTAAAATCAGCAAATGATACAGATAATTGCTGCCCCCGCGTAGCACACTTAATTGATTGTATATTGTGGAAACGTAAAGTAGGAGGATTGAAATGATATTTGCCTGTCTATTTTTCTGCTTAAAATAAGTAAAAGATACAGATTTTTAGTCTCAGCAAAATATTGAGAAAACGTAATATATGAGGGTTCAAACGGTATTTATCTGTGACTGTGTTTCGTTAAAAATCAGAATCGCTACAGATCACTTGCAATTGCAAACGCTTGATTATATATATATATATAAGTATTTTTTTCATATTTTCAGAAAGAAACTGGGGCAGTCACAGCATCTCTGGACATGGCAGCAACAGTGCCACTGGCACAGCCAGAAACGTCAGGCGAACAAGTGCAGCAACCACACGAAACAGGGTGGACACCTTTACAAGTTGAACAGGTCTTAAGTTTAGCCCCCCCCCAAAAAAAAAAAAAAACAAAAAAAAAAAAACACTAGGATTAAAATCATACATGTCTGATCTTTGGTTGAAAATCAGCAAATGATACAGATTATTGCTGCCCCCGCTTAGCAAAGTTAATTGATTGTATATTGAGGAAACGTAAAGTAGTAGGATTGAAATGATATTTGTCTGTCTATTTTTCTGTTTAAAATCGGTAAAAGATACAGATTTTTAGTCTCAGTAAAATGTTGAGAAAACGTAATATATGAGGGTTCAAACGGTATTTATCTGTGACTGTGTTTAGTTAAAAATCAGAATCGATACAGATCACTAGTAATTGCAAACGCTTGATTATATATATATATATATATATAAGTATTTTTTTCATATTTTCAGAAAGAAAAGGGGGCAGTCACAGCATCTCTGGACATGGCAGCAACAGTGCCACTGGCACAGCCAGAAACGTCAGACGAACAAGTGCAGCAACCGGCTTTACAAGTTGAACAGGTCTTTTAGTTTACCCCCCCCCCCACCCCCCCCAAAAAAAAATAAATAAATATATAAATAAAAACACTAATATTGAAATCAGATCTGTCTGATTCTTTGATTGAAAATCAGCAAATGATACAGATAATTGCTGCCCCCGCTTAGCAAAGTTAATTGATTGTATATTGAGGAAACGTAAAGTAGTAGGATTGAAATCATGTTTGTCTGTCTATTTTTCTGCTTAAAATCAGTTAAAGATACAGATTTTTAGTCTCAGCAAAATATTGAGAAAACGTAATATATGAGGATTCAAACGGTATTTATCTGTGACTGTGTTTCGTTAAAAATCATAATTGATACAGATCACTAGCATCAGTAAACGTTTTATTGTATATTTTTTATTTGTAGAAAGAAACGGGGGCAATCATAGAATATCCGGACAAGGCCGCAACAGTGCCAGATACAGCGTACACAGAATCTGAAACAGACAAGACCTTAGAATATATTACCGAAATAGTGCCAGAGAAAGCAGACACAGAATCTGAAACAGACGAGAATTCGGAATCTCTTATCGAAGAGATACCGATTAAGGTCCGTATGTGTTCTATAATATTCGATAACGTCATTTGGCATTGTTGGTAGTTGTGATTTAAAAGAATAATATGGTATTTTAAAAAATATCATAAAACAATTTCCGTTAATTGTTTGTGGCGTAAAAGGAATAATTTTAACAAACCAGGCTATTGTTTCCTTAATGGCTTTGGGAAAAAATTATAAAGAAACATGAATGGGTAATATGTTATAGGAGAAGCGCACGTTAAGAATTGAAGTTGGCCTGCATGAACAATCAAGCGAAGCATTCCAAAAAGAATCAGACACACAATCAGATGCCCCTGTACTACAGACAGAAGCAGAACAATTGTCAGATGAAGGAATGATAGAGCCGCCTGAAGAATATCCAGAACTACAACGGGTTTGTGTTTGTTTTTACAGTTTTAAGAAAGATCTGCAAATATTTTTCCGTCTTGAGCTTTGGTTTAAAATGAAAAAAAGTACCGATGCAAATATTTGTCCGTCTTCAACTTTAGTTGAAAATGAAAAAAAGTACAGATGCAAATATTTGCAGTTTGGTTTAAAATGAAAAAAAGTACAGATGCAATTATTTGTCTGTCTTCAACTTTAGTTTAAAATAAAAAAAAATACAGATGCAAATATTTGTCCGTCTTGAACTTTGGTTTAAAATGAAAAAAAGTACAGAGGCAAATATTAGTCCGTCTGCAGTTTGATTTAAAATGAAAAAAAAGTACAGATGCAATTATTTGTCTGTCTTCAACTTTAGTTTAAAATAAAAAAATACAGATAACAATGCTTTTAGCTGTAATACTTGCAAGGAAACATGCCTCTTGTCAGTAATTTCATTTTGGTGTGAAATTAGAAAAAAAAAACAGTTATTGGTAAGATTGCCTTTAGCATTAGTTCTTCGAAGGAAACATGCACTTTTATCTGTCATTATATTTGGTTAAAAATAAATAAATGATACAGACTAGTGGATAAAACGCAAGTTACATGGCAGTCCCTTTTCCTGTTGCAGTTTAAGTTGCCAGAAAAGGTGATGGCACGACGAATGCGTCAAGAACAAGAGCAGATCTCATGTGTAAATTCCTTTGACAAACTGGTACAACAAAAAAAGAAAAAACTGTTAAGAAAGAAAAAGCGCAGTTCTAAAGTCAAAGAAATATTGAATTTTAGTGATTCCGAATTTTGTCCATCTTCGGATGACAGTGATGAAGATTCAGTGTCTGACACAGAGGTGCAAAAGCCTGGGACGTCAGAAAAATACGGTAAAAAGCGGACATCTTCAAATATCGTAACGATGGCATCGCCGGAAATAAAAAGGAAGGAAACAGTACAGACACCCACACAACACAAAGGCAGTAAAGAGAAAAGAAAATTATCCAAACCAAAAAAGCACCACTCATATCAGCGCTTTCAAACGGGTCCTGGGGCTCAGAAAACGCGAGATTCTGATCCTGAGGGGTCACGATTTTGTCCATTTTCGGATGACAGTGATGAAGACTCAGTGTCTGACACGGGGGTGCCAAAGGCTGGGACGTCAAAAAAATACGGTAAAAAGCGGACATCTTCAGATGTCGTAACGATGGCATCGCCGGAAATAAAAAGGAAGAAAACAGCACAGACACCCACACAACCCAAAGGCAGTAAAGAGAAAAGAAAATTATCCAAATCGAAAAAGCACCACTCATATCAGCTATTTCAAACGGGTCCTGGGGCTCAGAAAACGCGAGATTCTGATCCTGAGGGGTCACAATTTTGTCCATTTTCGGATGACAGTGATGAAGACTCAGTGTCTGACACGGGGGTGCCAAAGGCTGGGACGTCAAAAAAATACGGTAAAAAGCGGACATCTTCAGATATCGTAACGATGGCATCGCCGGAAATAAAAAGGAAGAAAACAGCACAGACACCCACACAACACAAAGGCAGTAAAGAGAAAAGAAAATCATCCAAACCAAAAAAGCACCACTCATATCAAGTATTTCAAACTTCAACCTCTACCACAGAATTATCTGACGAAGAGTTCCCTCAATCTGCAAGTTTTGCGAAAGTAGTGTCAAACATTACAGAGCAACAAAAACGAACCTCTTTTGAAATGAAAGGTCGTGGTAGGCCAGCGACGCACGTTAAAGACCGTGTATATGATAAAACATTCCCGGAAATATATTGCACTGCCGTTGCCAAGGAAGACACAGGCACATGTGAATCCAGGATGAAACGCGTTCGCAACTCCTTACAGGCTTGTCCGTTTGAGTGTGATCAGAGGGACACAGACAAATTATTTACCAGCTTCGCCACTCATGTCAGATCGAACATACATATAAGGAATCCTGAAATTGAGTCAATTATCAAAGAAGAAAATAAAAGTAAACGGGACATAATGTATCAAAATCTTAGACTAAGAGGAAACCATGAGCATAATTTGCGAGTAATCAACAAGGGAAGGGGAGAAATTCTGTTGGGAAGAAGATGTACCTGTGACGTGGAGTTCGACATACATCAGTACGGGCCTTGCGCATACTGCATGGAGTGGCTAAAAATTAGTTATCTTCGGCGACACATCAACAATTGTACTAGCTTCGAAGTGACACCTTACATTCCAAGTATTGGTGAACTCCAGGTCCAGGCTCGAGCACTAGCTGGAACCTCAAAAAAAGGGCAAGCAAGCAACCTCCTGAAGAAAGAAGTGTTTCCAATTATGAAGGCTGACAAGATAACCGTCATTGCCCAGCAAGACCCTCTGATAGTTGGGCTCGGAAATGATTGGATGATTCGGAACGCTGGTAACAAGATAAACCGAAAGTACTATACTTCGGGAGTTATGCGATTAGCATCTCGCCTCCTAGTTGCGATGAACGAGATTAACACAGAAGAAAAGGATGAAGATTTTTCATATTATGTAAAACCCGAGCATTTTAAGACGGTGTGCAAGGGAGCCATGCAAGTGTCCCTCCAAGACGAAAACAACGACGAAAAGTTCCAGGCTCCATCAAATGCCATAAAGCTGCGTTATGATCTCAAGCGCCTCGCCAATATCAAGCTTAGCCAAGCAATAATAGATAAGAAACCACAACGTCGACAAGATGCAACAGATTTCTTACAACTAATGGACATCAAGTGGTCATCAAACCTCGCGAAAGTCTGCCTCTTCAACAGAAAGTTAAACATTAGAAAACCCTTGCCTCTGCCTGCCGATGTGACAAAACTGGCCAGCTACCTGAACACAGAAATGTCAAATTTCGACTGCGAAGATGTGACGTACGGAAACTACCACCGAGCCATCATTCTTGTCATTGCCAAGCTGATTTCCTTCAACAGAAGACGGTGCGGAGAAGTCCAGGCCATAATGTAAGTACTATTTATTTTTATATCATTTCTTTTTTGGTGTAAACTGAATAAAAATGTGGCTGCGTTTAACTCTTAGAAGAAAGGTGGGACTTGTCTTATTTGATATGGTTTTAAAGGCAGAGAATGATACCGAGAATTTAGGATTCAGTTAAGGGAGACATTTATCTGCATTTTACTTTGCTTTAAAATCACAGGGGCAAATAGTGAAGTTATGAAATAAAGTTAATAAGGAATAGAAGTAATTGTTTGTGGATTTTCTTGTGCATTTCAAAATAAATGTTTTAGGTTGAGCAGTTACGAGCAAAGAATACAAGATATAGACGAGATCTCCGACGACCTGATGGGGGAACTTTCCCAGAGTGAGCGACACATTCTAAGAACACATGAAGTCATTGAAATCAGGGGAAAGGTTTGTAGTTTCTCAGTAATATAGGTGTTGTACTTCGCCATTATATGGAGCAAAATAGAAATTTTTATTTAGTTTGACTGAAGAAAAGTGCACAGATAATTTGGGTTATAGTTAGCGATGGACGAAATGTGGGCTTTATCAGTCTTTTAATTTGATTTAAAATTACAAAGCATACAGATGTATGTTCTTTTTACCATAGTTTCTATTTTGGTGTTTTCAGTGGTCGAAACCAGTGCCGTGCATTGTTCCGCAACTGTGTTCAAAGTTGCTGCACTTTATTGTGCAGAATAGGAGAAAAGTAGGCGTCAGTGTCAACAGTCCTTATCTTTTTGCGCGGAGAGGCAAGTTTAATGTGGAATATACATCTTGTGCTACGTAATTCGCGTTCAAAGAAAAAGATTGTGAAAAGAAAAAAAATCTATCTGTAAGTAAATAGATTTTAAATAAAAAAGCTTAACGAAGCAAGTTTGCTGGCTGTATGTAATCGAATTTTAAACCAGAAAACAATACAGACATCTTTATTGTTATTAAAAACAATGAATTTATCCTACTTTAATTAGCGTTTGGAGTGGTTCGTGGCTACACTGCATTGGCAACCGTCACCAAAGAAGCCGAGTTACAGTACCCAGAACGAATTAGGTCCACTAATTTGAGAAAATATTTTGCCACTCTCACTCAGGTAATTATAGTGTCCTGTCTGTGCAAATAATTAATTAAAATTAATTTACAGTATAGATTTCAGTGTGGTGTATATTTAATTGTAATATATGTTTTCTAAACCATATTTCCTCCAATTCAAGGTCTGTTTCGGTATAAAATGCATGTTTTAGTATATTAATTTGTATTGCGTTTCAGTCGTTCGACCTAACACAGCAGCAGTTGGAGCATTTCCTTGACCACATGGGGCATACCACCGAGGTCCACAAGGTTTTCTACCGACAGCTCAGTCCGTCAATTGAAAGGCTGGAAGTGGCAAAGGTTTTGCTGATACAGGATTTGGGATTAACGAAGAAGTATATGAATACGCCTTTGCATGACATCGATATGGCTGGTAAGCTTTTTTATACCACAGGGATGGAAACGTGTTCAATTTATGCCTGTAAGCACTTTAATTTTAATCGAAACAAGATTACGGACAGGCAGATAAATTTCAATAGCTGCCGCTTGTTTTTAAAAAAGAAATTAAAATAAATATAAATATCTATTTTGGTAAACATGGTGGGTCTCTGTAGCAGGATAAATTACATTCATGATTAAATTGCATCCTTTTTATGTTAGAAATAGTAAAAGTCAGTGAGGAAGAGGAGATCAGACGAAGAGAGGAAGACCTTGGTATAGATGAAGAAGACGATGCCCTACAGCCGAATCCACAGCACAGACCAGAAACTCCCGTTGAGGACGATGAAAATGACTGGTTTGCCCCAGATATGTTCGAACGTGAGGAAGCCGAAATGGAAATCTGCATAAGTTGTGATATTGTCCGTTTATTGATTTCGTTTAAATGCACATTATTAACTGATTGTGCAGTTATTAAAAGGCTGGCTTGGGTCATATAAAAAAAGTCGACAGGAAAATAATTGTAACACATAATAGAAACAGCAAGTCATTTATCTTTATTACTTTTCAATAAAAAACGATAACGAAACCCAAGAAAGAAATAATAAAATGTTTTTTTTTTCTTTTTTGGCAGAGCATCAGAAAATGCGTAAGTCCAAGAGAAGAACATACTTCTCAGCAGAACAGAATGCGGAATTTCGAGAGCTCTTCAGTGACTATTTGCAAAAAGATACGACACCAAACTGTTCTCAGATAGCGTCAAGGCTGAACGAAAGCAGAAGGAAGGGTGGAACTCTCCATAATTATAACGTTAAGAAAATTCAGAAAAAAATTTCATGGATGAGGCATGGCTCCAAAGCTACAAAATATTAAAGATACCTGTCTGTTTTTTTGGTTTTAATCCAGTGTGTAATACGGACAAGTTACTTTTCCATTTCAACGTTTTGAACTTTGGCATGTGTTTGCTTGCAAGCAGTTGCAATTTCTTGTTAGCAATGTGTGCTCTGGACAGTGCGATCTTTATGTCCACGGTGAGTGGTCACTACGTAGTGCGATCTTTATGCCAATCGGATGAGTGGTCACTTGATGGAGCATGCAATGTGTGCTCTTGACGGTGCGATCTTTATGTCCACGGTGAGTGGTTACTACGTAGTGCGATCTTTATGCCAACCGGATGAGTGGTCACTTGATGGAGCATGCTTTGCATAGTGGGAATTTATAACTGCTTGCACCGTCATCTGTAAAGTCTTTTTTTTTTTTCCCCGAGAAATGCAACTTGTCTGTGTAACATTGTGGTTTAAAATCAAAATTAGTATGGGATGTATTTTTTTCCATAGGGCAACTGTTGTGTCTGTAGTCGTCAAGACTAAGGCATCGACACTTTGGCATGTTTTGGGTAGGGAAACCAGGACAATCAGTGGGGTGGGACAAATGTCAAAAATCGCATTGCGTACCTGAACAGGTGGTGGCCTGAGGCTGTGTATTTGCCCCGTGTGTCTTTTCAAGTTGAAAAGATGAGTACTTTGCAAAAGTCGCCTTTATTTTGAAGATGTCCAAATGCTTAATGATTGCTCAGCGTTGCATGTGCTTGTAATGTGGTCTTCCTTTTAATCCAGTGTGTAATACGGACAAGTTACTTTTCCATTTTAACGTTTTGAACTTTGGCATGTGTTTGCTTGCAAGCAGTTGCAATTTCTTGTTAGCAATGTGTGCTCTGGACAGTGCGATCTTTATGTCCACGGTGAGTGGTCACTACGTAGTGCGATCTTTATGCCAATCGGATGAGTGGTCACTTGATGGAGCATGCAATGTGTGCTCTTGACGGTGCGATCTTTATGTCCACGGTGAGTGGTTACTACGTAGTGCGATCTTTATGCCAACCGGATGAGTGGTCACTTGATGGAGCATGCTTTGCATAGTGGGAATTTATAACTGCTTGCACCGTCATCTGTAAAGTCTTTTTTTTTCCCGAGAAATGCAACTTGTCTGTGTAACATTGTGGTTTAAAATCAAAATTAGTATGGGATGTATTTTTTTTTCCATAGGGCAACTGTTGTGTCTGTAGTCGTCAAGACTAAGGCATCGACACTTTGGCATGTTTTGGGTAGGGAAACCAGGACAATCAGTGGGGTGGGACAAATGTCAAAAATCGCATTGCGTACCTGAACAGGTGGTGGCCTGAGGCTGTGTATTTGCCCCGTGTGTCTTTTCAAGTTGAAAAGATGAGTACTTTGCAAAAGTCGCCTTTATTTTGAAGATGTCCAAATGCTTAATGATTGCTCAGCGTTGCATGTGCTTGTAATGTGGTCTTCCTTTTAATCCAGTGTGTAATACGGACAAGTTACTTTTCCATTTTAACGTTTTGAACTTTGGCATGTGTTTGCTTGCAAGCAGTTGCAATTTCTTGTTAGCAATGTGTGCTCTGGACAGTGCGATCTTTATGTCCACGGTGAGTGGTCACTACGTAGTGCGATCTTTATGCCAATCGGATGAGTGGTCACTTGATGGAGCATGCAATGTGTGCTCTTGACGGTGCGATCTTTATGTCCACGGTGAGTGGTTACTACGTAGTGCGATCTTTATGCCAACCGGATGAGTGGTCACTTGATGGAGCATGCTTTGCATAGTGGGAATTTATAACTGCTTGCACCGTCATCTGTAAAGTCTTTTTTTTTTCCCGAGAAATGCAACTTGTCTGTGTAACATTGTGGTTTAAAATCAAAATTAGTATGGGATGTATTTTTTTTTCCATAGGGCAACTGTTGTGTCTGTAGTCGTCAAGACTAAGGCATCGACACTTTGGCATGTTTTGGGTAGGGAAACCAGGACAATCAGTGGGGTGGGACAAATGTCAAAAATCGCATTGCGTACCTGAACAGGTGGTGGCCTGAGGCTGTGTATTTGCCCCGTGTGTCTTTTCAAGTTGAAAAGATGAGTACTTTGCAAAAGTCGCCTTTATTTTGAAGATGTCCAAATGCTTAATGATTGCTCAGCGTTGCATGTGCTTGTAATGTGGTCTTCCTTTTAATCCAGTGTGTAATACGGACAAGTTACTTTTCCATTTTAACGTTTTGAACTTTGGCATGTGTTTGCTTGCAAGCAGTTGCAATTTCTTGTTAGCAATGTGTGCTCTGGACAGTGCGATCTTTATGTCCACGGTGAGTGGTCACTACGTAGTGCGATCTTTATGCCAATCGGATGAGTGGTCACTTGATGGAGCATGCAATGTGTGCTCTTGACGGTGCGATCTTTATGTCCACGGTGAGTGGTTACTACGTAGTGCGATCTTTATGCCAACCGGATGAGTGGTCACTTGATGGAGCATGCTTTGCATAGTGGGAATTTATAACTGCTTGCACCGTCATCTATAAAGTCTTTTTTTTTTTCCCGAGAAATGCAACTTGTCTGTGTAACATTGTGGTTTAAAATCAAAATTAGTATGGGATGTATTTTTTTTCCATAGGGCAACTGTTGTGTCTGTAGTCGTCAAGACTAAGGCATCGACACTTTGGCATGTTTTGGGTAGGGAAACCAGGACAATCAGTGGGGTGGGACAAATGTCAAAAATCGCATTGCGTACCTGAACAGGTGGTGGCCTGAGGCTGTGTATTTGCCCCGTGTGTCTTTTCAAGTTGAAAAGATGAGTACTTTGCAAAAGTCGCCTTTATTTTGAAGATGTCCAAATGCTTAATGATTGCTCAGCGTTGCATGTGCTTGTAATGTGGTCTTCCTTTTAATCCAGTGTGTAATACGGACAAGTTACTTTTCCATTTTAACGTTTTGAACTTTGGCATGTGTTTGCTTGCAAGCAGTTGCAATTTCTTGTTAGCAATGTGTGCTCTGGACAGTGCGATCTTTATGTCCACGGTGAGTGGTCACTACGTAGTGCGATCTTTATGCCAATCGGATGAGTGGTCACTTGATGGAGCATGCAATGTGTGCTCTTGACGGTGCGATCTTTATGTCCACGGTGAGTGGTTACTACGTAGTGCGATCTTTATGCCAACCGGATGAGTGGTCACTTGATGGAGCATGCTTTGCATAGTGGGAATTTATAACTGCTTGCACCGTCATCTGTAAAGTCTTTTTTTTCCCGAGAAATGCAACTTGTCTGTGTAACATTGTGGTTTAAAATCAAAATTAGTATGGGATGTATTTTTTTTCCATAGGGAAACTGTTGTGTCTGTAGTCGTCAAGACTAAGGCATCGACACTTTGGCATGTTTTGGGTAGGGAAACCAGGACAATCAGTGGGGTGGGACAAATGTCAAAAATCGCATTGCGTACCTGAACAGGTGGTGGCCTGAGGCTGTGTATTTGCCCCGTGTGTCTTTTCAAGTTGAAAAGATGAGTACTTTGCAAAAGTCGCCTTTATTTTGAAGATGTCCAAATGCTTAATGATTGCTCAGCGTTGCATGTGCTTGTAATGTGGTCTTCCTTTTAATCAAGTGTGTAATACGGACAAGTTACTTTTCCATTTTAACGTTTTGAACTTTGGCATGTGTTTGCTTGCAAGCAGTTGCAATTTCTTGTTAGCAATGTGTGCTCTGGACAGTGCGATCTTTATGTCCACGGTGAGTGGTCACTACGTAGTGCGATCTTTATGCCAATCGGATGAGTGGTCACTTGATGGAGCATGCAATGTGTGCTCTTGACGGTGCGATCTTTATGTCCACGGTGAGTGGTTACTACGTAGTGCGATCTTTATGCCAACCGGATGAGTGGTCACTTGATGGAGCATGCTTTGCATAGTGGGAATTTATAACTGCTTGCACCGTCATCTATAAAGTCTTTTTTTTTTTCCCGAGAAATGCAACTTGTCTGTGTAACATTGTGGTTTAAAATCAAAATTAGTATGGGATGTATTTTTTTTCCATAGGGCAACTGTTGTGTCTGTAGTCGTCAAGACTAAGGCATCGACACTTTGGCATGTTTTGGGTAGGGAAACCAGGACAATCAGTGGGGTGGGACAAATGTCAAAAATCGCATTGCGTACCTGAACAGGTGGTGGCCTGAGGCTGTGTATTTGCCCCGTGTGTCTTTTCAAGTTGAAAAGATGAGTACTTTGCAAAAGTCGCCTTTATTTTGAAGATGTCCAAATGCTTAATGATTGCTCAGCGTTGCATGTGCTTGTAATGTGGTCTTCCTTTTAATCCAGTGTGTAATACGGACAAGTTACTTTTCCATTTTAACGTTTTGAACTTTGGCATGTGTTTGCTTGCAAGCAGTTGCAATTTCTTGTTAGCAATGTGTGCTCTGGACAGTGCGATCTTTATGTCCACGGTGAGTGGTCACTACGTAGTGCGATCTTTATGCCAATCGGATGAGTGGTCACTTGATGGAGCATGCAATGTGTGCTCTTGACGGTGCGATCTTTATGTCCACGGTGAGTGGTTACTACGTAGTGCGATCTTTATGCCAACCGGATGAGTGGTCACTTGATGGAGCATGCTTTGCATAGTGGGAATTTATAACTGCTTGCACCGTCATCTGTAAAGTCTTTTTTTCCCGAGAAATGTAACTTGTCTGTGTAACATTGTGGTTTAAAATCAAAATTAGTATGGGATGTATTTTTTTTCCATAGGGCAACTGTTGTGTCTGTAGTCGTCAAGACTAAGGCATCGACACTTTGGCATGTTTTGGGTAGGGAAACCAGGACAATCAGTGGGGTGGGACAAATGTCAAAAATCGCATTGCGTACCTGAACAGGTGGTGGCCTGAGGCTGTGTATTTGCCCCGTGTGTCTTTTCAAGTTGAAAAGATGAGTACTTTGCAAAAGTCGCCTTTATTTTGAAGATGTCCAAATGCTTAATGATTGCTCAGCGTTGCATGTGCTTGTAATGTGGTCTTCCTTTTAATCAAGTGTGTAATACGGACAAGTTACTTTTCCATTTTAACGTTTTGAACTTTGGCATGTGTTTGCTTGCAAGCAGTTGCAATTTCTTGTTAGCAATGTGTGCTCTGGACAGTGCGATCTTTATGTCCACGGTGAGTGGTCACTACGTAGTGCGATCTTTATGCCAATCGGATGAGTGGTCACTTGATGGAGCATGCAATGTGTGCTCTTGACGGTGCGATCTTTATGTCCACGGTGAGTGGTTACTACGTAGTGCGATCTTTATGCCAACCGGATGAGTGGTCACTTGATGGAGCATGCTTTGCATAGTGGGAATTTATAACTGCTTGCACCGTCATCTATAAAGTCTTTTTTTTTCCCGAGAAATGCAACTTGTCTGTGTAACATTGTGGTTTAAAATCAAAATTAGTATGGGATGTATTTTTTTTCCATAGGGCAACTGTTGTGTCTGTAGTCGTCAAGACTAAGGCATCGACACTTTGGCATGTTTTGGGTAGGGAAACCAGGACAATCAGTGGGGTGGGACAAATGTCAAAAATCGCATTGCGTACCTGAACAGGTGGTGGCCTGAGGCTGTGTATTTGCCCCGTGTGTCTTTTCAAGTTGAAAAGATGAGTACTTTGCAAAAGTCGCCTTTATTTTGAAGATGTCCAAATGCTTAATGATTGCTCAGCGTTGCATGTGCTTGTAATGTGGTCTTCCTTTTAATCCAGTGTGTAATACGGACAAGTTACTTTTCCATTTTAACGTTTTGAACTTTGGCATGTGTTTGCTTGCAAGCAGTTGCAATTTCTTGTTAGCAATGTGTGCTCTGGACAGTGCGATCTTTATGTCCACGGTGAGTGGTCACTACGTAGTGCGATCTTTATGCCAATCGGATGAGTGGTCACTTGATGGAGCATGCAATGTGTGCTCTTGACGGTGCGATCTTTATGTCCACGGTGAGTGGTTACTACGTAGTGCGATCTTTATGCCAACCGGATGAGTGGTCACTTGATGGAGCATGCTTTGCATAGTGGGAATTTATAACTGCTTGCACCGTCATCTGTAAAGTCTTTTTTTTCCCGAGAAATGTAACTTGTCTGTGTAACATTGTGGTTTAAAATCAAAATTAGTATGGGATGTATTTTTTTTCCATAGGGCAACTGTTGTGTCTGTAGTCGTCAAGACTAAGGCATCGACACTTTGGCATGTTTTGGGTAGGGAAACCAGGACAATCAGTGGGGTGGGACAAATGTCAAAAATCGCATTGCGTACCTGAACAGGTGGTGGCCTGAGGCTGTGTATTTGCCCCGTGTGTCTTTTCAAGTTGAAAAGATGAGTACTTTGCAAAAGTCGCCTTTATTTTGAAGATGTCCAAATGCTTAATGATTGCTCAGCGTTGCATGTGCTTGTAATGTGGTCTTCCTTTTAATCAAGTGTGTAATACGGACAAGTTACTTTTCCATTTTAACGTTTTGAACTTTGGCATGTGTTTGCTTGCAAGCAGTTGCAATTTCTTGTTAGCAATGTGTGCTCTGGACAGTGCGATCTTTATGTCCACGGTGAGTGGTCACTACGTAGTGCGATCTTTATGCCAATCGGATGAGTGGTCACTTGATGGAGCATGCAATGTGTGCTCTTGACGGTGCGATCTTTATGTCCACGGTGAGTGGTTACTACGTAGTGCGATCTTTATGCCAACCGGATGAGTGGTCACTTGATGGAGCATGCTTTGCATAGTGGGAATTTATAACTGCTTGCACCGTCATCTGTAAAGTCTTTTTTTTCCCCGAGAAATGCAACTTGTCTGTGTAACATTGTGGTTTAAAATCAAAATTAGTATGGGATGTATTTTTTTTCCATAGGGCAACTGTTGTGTCTGTAGTCGTCAAGACTAAGGCATCGACACTTTGGCATGTTTTGGGTAGGGAAACCAGGACAATCAGTGGGGTGGGACAAATGTCAAAAATCGCATTGCGTACCTGAACAGGTGGTGGCCTGAGGCTGTGTATTTGCCCCGTGTGTCTTTTCAAGTTGAAAAGATGAGTACTTTGCAAAAGTCGCCTTTATTTTGAAGATGTCCAAATGCTTAATGATTGCTCAGCGTTGCATGTGCTTGTAATGTGGTCTTCCTTTTAATCAAGTGTGTAATACGGACAAGTTACTTTTCCATTTTAACGTTTTGAACTTTGGCATGTGTTTGCTTGCAAGCAGTTGCAATTTCTTGTTAGCAATGTGTGCTCTGGACAGTGCGATCTTTATGTCCACGGTGAGTGGTCACTACGTAGTGCGATCTTTATGCCAATCGGATGAGTGGTCACTTGATGGAGCATGCAATGTGTGCTCTTGACGGTGCGATCTTTATGTCCACGGTGAGTGGTTACTACGTAGTGCGATCTTTATGCCAACCGGATGAGTGGTCACTTGATGGAGCATGCTTTGCATAGTGGGAATTTATAACTGCTTGCACCGTCATCTGTAAAGCCTTTTTTTTTCGAGAAATGCAACTTGTCTGGCTAACACTGTGGTTTAAAATGAAAATGAGTGTGGGATTTCAAATAGAACACTCAAGGTAGTTAAGAAGAAAAGGTGCTCGAAAATAATACACTCAGTATAGTTAAGCTTTATGATTGCTCAGCGTTGAATGTGCCTGTAATGTGGTCTTCCTTTTAATCCAGTGTGTAACCTTTTTAATCCAGTGTGTAATACGGACAAGTTACTTTTCCATTTTAACGTTTTGAACTTTGGCATGTGTTTGCTTGCAAGCAGTTGCAATTTCTTGTTAGCAATGTGTGCTCTGGACAGTGCGATCTTTATGTCCACGGTGAGTGGTCACTACGTAGTGCGATCTTTATGCCAATCGGATGAGTGGTCACTTGATGGAGCATGCAATGTGTGCTCTTGACGGTGCGATCTTTATGTCCACGGTGAGTGGTTACTACGTAGTGCGATCTTTATGCCAACCGGATGAGTGGTCACTTGATGGAGCATGCTTTGCATAGTGGGAATTTATAACTGCTTGCACCGTCATCTGTAAAGTCTTTTTTTTTTCCCGAGAAATGCAACTTGTCTGTGTAACATTGTGGTTTAAAATCAAAATTAGTATGGGATGTATTTTTTTTCCATAGGGCAACTGTTGTGTCTGTAGTCGTCAAGACTAAGGCATCGACACTTTGGCATGTTTTGGGTAGGGAAACCAGGACAATCAGTGGGGTGGGACAAATGTCAAAAATCGCATTGCGTACCTGAACAGGTGGTGGCCTGAGGCTGTGTATTTGCCCCGTGTGTCTTTTCAAGTTGAAAAGATGAGTACTTTGCAAAAGTCGCCTTTATTTTGAAGATGTCCAAATGCTTAATGATTGCTCAGCGTTGCATGGGCTTGTAATGTGGTCTTCCTTTTAATCCAGTGTGTAATACGGACAAGTTACTTTTCCATTTTAACGTTTTGAACTTTGGCATGTGTTTGCTTGCAAGCAGTTGCAATTTCTTGTTAGCAATGTGTGCTCTGGACAGTGCGATCTTTATGTCCACGGTGAGTGGTCACTACGTAGTGCGATCTTTATGCCAATCGGATGAGTGGTCACTTGATGGAGCATGCAATGTGTGCTCTTGACGGTGCGATCTTTATGTCCACGGTGAGTGGTTACTACGTAGTGCGATCTTTATGCCAACCGGATGAGTGGTCACTTGATGGAGCATGCTTTGCATAGTGGGAATTTATAACTGCTTGCACCGTCATCTGTAAAGTCTTTTTTTTTCCCGAGAAATGCAACTTGTCTGTGTAACATTGTGGTTTAAAATCAAAATTAGTATGGGATGTATTTTTTTTCCATAGGGCAACTGTTGTGTCTGTAGTCGTCAAGACTAAGGCATCGACACTTTGGCATGTTTTGGGTAGGGAAACCAGGACAATCAGTGGGGTGGGACAAATGTCAAAAATCGCATTGCGTACCTGAACAGGTGGTGGCCTGAGGCTGTGTATTTGCCCCGTGTGTCTTTTCAAGTTGAAAAGATGAGTACTTTGCAAAAGTCGCCTTTATTTTGAAGATGTCCAAATGCTTAATGATTGTTCAGCGTTGCATGTGCTTGTAATGTGGTCTTCCTTTTAATCCAGTGTGTAATACGGACAAGTTACTTTTCCATTTTAACGTTTTGAACTTTGGCATGTGTTTGCTTGCAAGCAGTTGCAATTTCTTGTTAGCAATGTGTGCTCTGGACAGTGCGATCTTTATGTCCACGGTGAGTGGTCACTACGTAGTGCGATCTTTATGCCAATCGGATGAGTGGTCACTTGATGGAGCATGCAATGTGTGCTCTTGACGGTGCGATCTTTATGTCCACGGTGAGTGGTTACTACGTAGTGCGATCTTTATGCCAACCGGATGAGTGGTCACTTGATGGAGCATGCTTTGCATAGTGGGAATTTATAACTGCTTGCACCGTCATCTGTAAAGTCTTTTTTTTCCCGAGAAATGTAACTTGTCTGTGTAACATTGTGGTTTAAAATCAAAATTAGTATGGGATGTATTTTTTTTCCATAGGGCAACTGTTGTGTCTGTAGTCGTCAAGACTAAGGCATCGACACTTTGGCATGTTTTGGGTAGGGAAACCAGGACAATCAGTGGGGTGGGACAAATGTCAAAAATCGCATTGCGTACCTGAACAGGTGGTGGCCTGAGGCTGTGTATTTGCCCCGTGTGTCTTTTCAAGTTGAAAAGATGAGTACTTTGCAAAAGTCGCCTTTATTTTGAAGATGTCCAAATGCTTAATGATTGCTCAGCGTTGCATGTGCTTGTAATGTGGTCTTCCTTTTAATCAAGTGTGTAATACGGACAAGTTACTTTTCCATTTTAACGTTTTGAACTTTGGCATGTGTTTGCTTGCAAGCAGTTGCAATTTCTTGTTAGCAATGTGTGCTCTGGACAGTGCGATCTTTATGTCCACGGTGAGTGGTCACTACGTAGTGCGATCTTTATGCCAATCGGATGAGTGGTCACTTGATGGAGCATGCAATGTGTGCTCTTGACGGTGCGATCTTTATGTCCACGGTGAGTGGTTACTACGTAGTGCGATCTTTATGCCAACCGGATGAGTGGTCACTTGATGGAGCATGCTTTGCATAGTGGGAATTTATAACTGCTTGCACCGTCATCTGTAAAGTCTTTTTTTTTCCCGAGAAATGCAACTTGTCTGTGTAACATTGTGGTTTAAAATCAAAATTAGTATGGGATGTATTTTTTTTCCATAGGGCAACTGTTGTGTCTGTAGTCGTCAAGACTAAGGCATCGACACTTTGGCATGTTTTGGGTAGGGAAACCAGGACAATCAGTGGGGTGGGACAAATGTCAAAAATCGCATTGCGTACCTGAACAGGTGGTGGCCTGAGGCTGTGTATTTGCCCCGTGTGTCTTTTCAAGTTGAAAAGATGAGTACTTTGCAAAAGTCGCCTTTATTTTGAAGATGTCCAAATGCTTAATGATTGCTCAGCGTTGCATGTGCTTGTAATGTGGTCTTCCTTTTAATCCAGTGTGTAATACGGACAAGTTACTTTTCCATTTTAACGTTTTGAACTTTGGCATGTGTTTGCTTGCAAGCAGTTGCAATTTCTTGTTAGCAATGTGTGCTCTGGACAGTGCGATCTTTATGTCCACGGTGAGTGGTCACTACGTAGTGCGATCTTTATGCCAATCGGATGAGTGGTCACTTGATGGAGCATGCAATGTGTGCTCTTGACGGTGCGATCTTTATGTCCACGGTGAGTGGTTACTACGTAGTGCGATCTTTATGCCAACCGGATGAGTGGTCACTTGATGGAGCATGCTTTGCATAGTGGGAATTTATAACTGCTTGCACCGTCATCTGTAAAGCCTTTTTTTCGATAAATGCAACTTGTCTGTCTAACACTGTGGTTTAAAATTAAAATGAGTGTGGGATTTCAAATAGAACACTCAAGGTAGTTAAGAAGAAAAGGTGCTCGAAAATAATACACTCAGTATAGTTAAGCTTTATGACTGCTCAGCGTTGAATGTGCCTGTAATGTGGTCTTCCTTTTAATCCAGTGTGTAATACGGACAAGTTACTTTTCCATTTTAACGTTTTGAACTTTGGCATGTGTTTGCTTGCAATCAGTTGCAATTTCTTGTTAGCAATGTGTGCTCTGGACAGTGCGATCTTTATGTCCACGGTGAGTGGTCACTGCGTAGTGCGATCTTTATGCCAATCGGATGAGTGGTCACTTGATGGAGCATGCAATGTGTGCTCTTGACGGTGCGATCTTTATGTCCACGGTGAGTGGTTACTACGTAGTGCGATCTTTATGCCAACCGGATGAGTGGTCACTTGATGGAGCATGCTTTGCATAGTGGGAATTTATAACTGCTTGCACCGTCATCTGTAAAGCCTTTTTTTTTCGAGAAATGCAACTTGTCTGGCTAACACTGTGGTTTAAAATGAAAATGAGTGTGGGATTTCAAATAGAACACTCAAGGTAGTTAAGAAGAAAAGGTGCTCGAAAATAATACACTCAGTATAGTTAAGCTTTATGATTGCTCAGCGTTGAATGTGCCTGTAATGTGGTCTTCCTTTTAATCCAGTGTGTAACCTTTTTAATCCAGTGTGTAATACGGACAAGTTACTTTTCCATTTTAACGTTTTGAACTTTGGCATGTGTTTGCTTGCAAGCAGTTGCAATTTCTTGTTAGCAATGTGTGCTCTGGACAGTGCGATCTTTATGTCCACGGTGAGTGGTCACTACGTAGTGCGATCTTTATGCCAATCGGATGAGTGGTCACTTGATGGAGCATGCAATGTGTGCTCTTGACGGTGCGATCTTTATGTCCACGGTGAGTGGTTACTACGTAGTGCGATCTTTATGCCAACCGGATGAGTGGTCACTTGATGGAGCATGCTTTGCATAGTGGGAATTTATAACTGCTTGCACCGTCATCTGTAAAGTCTTTTTTTTTTCCCGAGAAATGCAACTTGTCTGTGTAACATTGTGGTTTAAAATCAAAATTAGTATGGGATGTATTTTTTTTCCATAGGGCAACTGTTGTGTCTGTAGTCGTCAAGACTAAGGCATCGACACTTTGGCATGTTTTGGGTAGGGAAACCAGGACAATCAGTGGGGTGGGACAAATGTCAAAAATCGCATTGCGTACCTGAACAGGTGGTGGCCTGAGGCTGTGTATTTGCCCCGTGTGTCTTTTCAAGTTGAAAAGATGAGTACTTTGCAAAAGTCGCCTTTATTTTGAAGATGTCCAAATGCTTAATGATTGCTCAGCGTTGCATGGGCTTGTAATGTGGTCTTCCTTTTAATCCAGTGTGTAATACGGACAAGTTACTTTTCCATTTTAACGTTTTGAACTTTGGCATGTGTTTGCTTGCAAGCAGTTGCAATTTCTTGTTAGCAATGTGTGCTCTGGACAGTGCGATCTTTATGTCCACGGTGAGTGGTCACTACGTAGTGCGATCTTTATGCCAATCGGATGAGTGGTCACTTGATGGAGCATGCAATGTGTGCTCTTGACGGTGCGATCTTTATGTCCACGGTGAGTGGTTACTACGTAGTGCGATCTTTATGCCAACCGGATGAGTGGTCACTTGATGGAGCATGCTTTGCATAGTGGGAATTTATAACTGCTTGCACCGTCATCTGTAAAGCCTTTTTTTCGATAAATGCAACTTGTCTGTCTAACACTGTGGTTTAAAATTAAAATGAGTGTGGGATTTCAAATAGAACACTCAAGGTAGTTAAGAAGAAAAGGTGCTCGAAAATAATACACTCAGTATAGTTAAGCTTTATGACTGCTCAGCGTTGAATGTGCCTGTAATGTGGTCTTCCTTTTAATCCAGTGTGTAATACGGACAAGTTACTTTTCCATTTTAACGTTTTGAACTTTGGCATGTGTTTGCTTGCAATCAGTTGCAATTTCTTGTTAGCAATGTGTGCTCTGGACAGTGCGATCTTTATGTCCACGGTGAGTGGTCACTGCGTAGTGCGATCTTTATGCCAATCGGATGAGTGGTCACTTGATGGAGCATGCAATGTGTGCTCTTGACGGTGCGATCTTTATGTCCACGGTGAGTGGTTACTACGTAGTGCGATCTTTATGCCAACCGGATGAGTGGTCACTTGATGGAGCATGCTTTGCATAGTGGGAATTTATAACTGCTTGCACCGTCATCTGTAAAGCCTTTTTTTTCGAGAAATGCAACTTGTCTGGCTAACACTGTGGTTTAAAATGAAAATGAGTGTGGGATTTCAAATAGAACACTCAAGGTAGTTAAGAAGAAAAGGTGCTCGAAAATAATACACTCAGTATAGTTAAGCTTTATGATTGCTCAGCGTTGAATGTGCCTGTAATGTGGTCTTCCTTTTAATCCAGTGTGTAACCTTTTTAATCCAGTGTGTAATACGGACAAGTTACTTTTCCATTTTAACGTTTTGAACTTTGGCATGTGTTTGCTTGCAAGCAGTTGCAATTTCTTGTTAGCAATGTGTGCTCTGGACAGTGCGATCTTTATGTCCACGGTGAGTGGTCACTGCGTAGTGCGATCTTTATGCCAATCGGATGAGTGGTCACTTGATGGAGCATGCAATGTGTGCTCTTGACGGTGCGATCTTTATGTCCACGGTGAGTGGTTAGTACGTAGTGCGATGTTTATGCCAACCGGATGAGTGGTCACTTGATGGAACATGCTTTGCATAGTGGGAATTTATAACTGCTTGCACCGTCATCTGTAAAGCCTTTTTTTTTTCGAGAAATGCAACTTGTCTGGCTAACACTGTGGTTTAAAATGAAATTGAGTGTGGGATTTCAAATAGAACACTCAAGGTAGTTAAGAAGAAAAGGTGCTCGAAAATAATACACTCAGTATAGTTAAGAAGAAAAGTCACTTGAAAATAAATACTTGACGTTTAAAGTAAGAATTGGTTTTACATAAAACTGTGAAGCTTAAATGGATGCGATATGTGTTATTTGCAAATAAAGGTTATAACTTATTATAGATATTTCTTTTTCTGAGTTAATGATACAAACAAAAACAAAAACAAAAAACAAAAACAAAAAAAAAAAAAAAACACAAAAAAGTGTTACTAACATAAAAAACATCTTTAATCAGCTTTATTCACCAAATCAAGCATATACAGAAACGAGATTTAATTACCCTTTCTTGAAAAAAACTATTTCCAGTGGAATGAACAATGCAACAGCAGAACAAATTTTTGCGCTGTCTGTTTGCAGTTATGATTTTTAACCACATTTGTCTGTCATGTCCGTTTTAGTTCTGGTTTATGTCTGCTTTGTTTGACGGAAACCGGAAGTGGCATTAATCCTGGTTTTAAATCAGTTTTCGCGGTCTGTTTGCAGTCCTGGTTTTTAACCATATTTGTCTGTCATGTCCGTGTTCAGTCAAGGTTTACGTCTGTACTTTGTTGTGGCACAACCGGAACTATTTTTTGGTTCCACGTGCTTTTGTTTATATTATTTTCTGCCAAAACATGTCTGTCTTTTAATCGGAATTTGTCCGCGATTATTTGCCACAGCTTCTGAAGAATACGTAAAACCTGGTTTATGCCACAACGTATCAATATACGTAACATTTTGTCTGTACCCCATTTTTGCCACATGGTAGCTCTGGTGCGTATGTCCGTCCGTCCGTCCGTCCGTCCGTCCGTCCCCTCTTCAAGCTTAGGACTTTGTGGACACCACTTCTATATCAACGAAGCATAATTCAGCTTTCATATTTCATACAGGCAAAATATAGGGTATAAAGATGTGCAACGTCAAGGTTTCAGTTTGATCGAAGCAAAATTGACAAATTGACAGGCTTTTGAAAATCGTCGAAAATAGACATATGTGCACATGTATAGGACTTTGTGGACACCACTTCTATATCAACGAAGCATAATTCAGCTTTCATATTTCATACAGGCAAAATATAGGGTATAAAGATGTGCAACGTCAAGGTTTCAGTTTGATCGAAGCAAAATTGACAAATTGACAGGCTTTTGAAAATCGTCGAAAATAGACATATGTGCACATGTATAGGACTTTGTGGACACCACGTCTATATCAACGAAGCATAATTCAGCTTTCATATTTCATATAGGCAAAATATAGGGTATAAAGATGTGCAACGTTAAGGTTTCAGTTTGATCGAAGCAAAATTGACAAATTGACAGGCTTTTGAAAATCGTCGAAAATAGACATATGTGCACATGTATAGGACTTTGTGGACACCACTTCTATATCAACGAAGCATAATTCAGCTTTCATATTTCATACAGGCAAAATATAGGGTATAAAGATGTGCAACGTCAAGGTTTCAGTTTGATCGAAGCAAAATTGACAAATTGACAGGCTTTTGAAAATCGTCGAAAATAGACATATGTGCACATGTATAGGACTTTGTGGACACCACTTCTATATCAACGAAGCATAATTCAGCTTTCATATTTCATACAGGCAAAATATAGGGTATAAAGATGTGCAACGTCAAGGTTTCAGTTTGATCGAAGCAAAATTGACAAATTGACAGGCTTTTGAAAATCGTCGAAAATAGACATATGTGCACATGTATAGGACTTTGTGGACACCACTTCTATATCAACGAAGCATAATTCAGCTTTCATATTTCATATAGGCAAAATATAGGGTATAAAGATGTGCAACGTTAAGGTTTCAGTTTGATCGAAGCAAAATTGACAAATTGACAGGCTTTTGAAAATCGTCGAAAATAGACATATGTGCACATGTATAGGACTTTGTGGAAACCACTTCTATATCAACGAAGCATAATTCAGCTTTCATATTTCATATAGGCAACATATAGGGTATAAAGATGTGCAACGTCAAGGTTTCAGTTTGATCGAAGCGAAATTGACAAAATGACAGGCTTTTAAAAATCGTCATAAATCGACATATATGCAAACGGAGTGGACTTCGTGGATTAGATTAGATTACATTAGATTAATAAAAAATAGATTCGGGTTATATCTGTTCAAAGACCGTTTGTAGTATTGTTGATTTGTCGTTCAAGGAAGGGTGTCCAGTTTCCTGTCAATGGTAATCCATTAGCTTAGATATTGCATAGGGGTAATATTTAGGGTTTCACGGGGGATATTGCTGCTCTCTGACAGCATCTAGTTGTTACGTCATGAGTGATTGTATCCATAGTAAAATCAATGCAGATTACGTTCTTATAAGTATTGTGACAAGTTGTTTTGATTTTACATGTAAAATTTTAGCATATAAAGATGGCTTCCGGTAGGAAGGAATATGGAAGTGAACTAAAACAAAAAATTGTAGAAAGTTATAAACACAACAGAAATACTTCAGAATTGGCAAGAATTTTTAATATATCTCGGACTACAATTTGTAGTATTTTGAAAAAATTTGAAAAACAAAAATGTGTTGAAAATCGTACTGGGAGAGGAAGGAAAAAATTATTTACTGAAAGAGACAAAAACCAACTTTCCCGGATCATTAAAGCAAATAGAAGACAACGTTTGGTGGACATAACTGGTGCATTTAATGAACAAAAATCACATAAATTTTGTACTAGAACTATCAGAAGAAATATTAATAGTTTAGGGTATCAACGGAGGTCCAGCAAAAAACAATGCTCAGTTACAGATGTCAACAAGAAAAAAAGAATTAAATGGTGCAAAGAAAGAAAACATTGGTCAGTTGCTTGGCAGTGGAAAAATTGGATTTTTAGTGATGAAAGTTAAATAGTTTTGGGAAGTGATAACCGTATTTATGTTTGGAAAAATGGCGACGAAAAGTACAACCCCCAACTCGTGTGCCCTACACCTCGTCACAGAATTAGTTTAATGGTCTGGGGATGTGTTACCTATCAAGGGGTAGGAACAATTACCAAAGTTGAAGGTACAATAAATGGTCAAAAATACATAGATATACTGGACGAAAACCTTTGGCCTGTAATTGCACAGCATTTTCCTCAAAACAATTATGTATATATGGATGACAATGCACCGGTTCACAGGGCTCGAATTGTACAAAATTTTGTAATGGAAAACAATATCAATACGACAGAGTGGCCAGCACAATCCCCAGATTTAAATATAATAGAAAATATGTGGTTATATATCAAAAGAAAGCTGCAAGAAGCCGTAAATCGAATACACAACCAGACAGAGCTAATGGCTGAAATCAGACACATCTAGGAAAACACACCACAAACCCGAATTCAAAGTTTATACGACACTATTCCCGATCGTATTTCGGAAGTAATAAAAATGAAGGGCAATTTGACCAAATATTAAGGCAAGACAATTTTCTATTGCATTACCAGAGGATATTGAATTCAGAATGAAAACAATACTAATGGGCCGCCATTTTGTAAAATGACGAACAATTATGTCCATTGACTGTATGTTGTGTCGATATTTGCTAAATTTATGACGAAATAAACAAAGAGCTTCGTCACAGACCCGTCTGCGGAATTCTGAGTAACACACAAACGTGACTCCACTGTGCAGAGACGCATTATTCAGGCGGGTTTAGTAATCGATTGAACGTGAAATTATGACGTTTAGATGTCATGTGTCAGCTTTACGTCGTTCGAGTAATTTATTGTAATACTGCTTCCCCCTCCTGCCGCTCCCCCTCCCCCCGCCATTCACGGTTTGAGGAAAAATAATTGAACTTCCAGGCCTGTATCAATGAGGCAGGCAGGCCAAGGCACAGACGGACAGAGGGGGTGGGGACAAATTGGTTTGATTTTAAAGAGGGAGACGCTGTAACTGGACATATTGCGTCACCTCACCACCCCCACTCACCCCACAGAAAAAAAAAAAAAAAAAAAAAAATAATAACACGAGGCATGTATGGAAGCACGGAGGGGGGGGGGGGGTTGGGGGAAGGCGTAAATATAGAAAATTTGCAAGACAAGCTCGATGTTTAGTCAAGGAGAGAGACAGGAAAGAGAAATAGAGGACTAGAGACAGAGAAAAAAAATAAATAAAAAAGAAGGAAAGAAAGATAGAAAAAAAGAAAGAGGATATCAAAGGAATGGTCTTATATTAGTCGAACAGAAAGCATTCGAGACGACAGGAATGGTAAGGAAAGGAGAGAGAGAGAGAGAGAGAGAGAGAGAGAGAGAGAGAACATAATCGGCCTTACTGCTGCTCGTTGCATTGGCTATTAAAGTGGGTCATCTGATATCTTGTGTTATGAGAAGCAGCTCACCATTTTGGCATGGAAATGTCCCCCCCCCCCCCTTCTCCCACCAAGGTGCGTCATCTGATGCGCAGTTATGAAGAATGCCTTTCTAATGCTTTCTAGCCGATGGGAATGTACGAAGACAAGGTAGTATATCGTGGCTATAATTCCAAAATTAAACGAGACTTACCTGGAAGTTGAAGTTTGATTGGAATTCTGCCGACCATCAGTCAGGAACGAGGAATCACATGAGAGGCGCGTTTATCCAGACGACTAATCACACTTGAGCTATGATCAACCTCAAGGAAACAAAGGGCCTTTCCCAAAACGACCCTAAATGAAAAGTTGGACAACAGGGCCTTGATAACATGTATTTATTGGCAAAAAAAACATGATTTTCTTCTTTGACAGATCATTTTTTAGTCCCCCGCCGGGGGACTATAGTTTTCGGGTTTGTCTGTCCGTCCGTCTGTCCGTCTGTCGACACTTTTTTTGTTAACACACTCAAGCCTACAATTTTCCACCGATTGTTAAGATATTGTATATATGGGTAGTACTGGAACGAGCAAGGATCGGTATTGTAAATGAGCCATGTCGGCCCAAGGACATTGGCCCAGCTGAACTTCACAAATTTTCCCAATCCTTACTCAGTCGAATGAGTTTGTTGACACACTCAAGCCTACATTTTCGACCGATTGTTAAGATATTGTATATATGGATAGCACTGGAACGAACAAGGATCGGTATTGTAAATGAGCCATGTCGGCCCAAGGACATTGGCCCAGCTGAACTTCACAAATCTTCCCAATCCTTACTCAGTCGAATGAGTTTGTTAACACACTCAAGCCTACATTTTTCTACCGATTGTTAAGATATTGTATATATGGATAGTACTGGAACGAACAAGGATCGGTATTGTAAATGAGCCATGTCGGCCCAAGGACATTGGCCCAGCTGAACTTCTCAAATTTTCCCAATCCTTACTCAGTCGAATGAGTTTGTTAACACACTCAAGCCTACATTTTTCGACCGATTGTTAAGATATTGTATGTATGGGTAGTACTGGAACGAGCAAGGATCGGTATTGTAAATGAGCCATGTCGGCCCAAGGACATTGGCCCAGCTGAACTTCACAAATTTTCCCAATCCTTACTCAGTTGAATGAGTTTGTTAACACACTCAAGCCTACAATTCTAGATCGATTGTTGAAATCTTTTAGATATAGGAAGTATTAGAACCAACAAAGGTCGGTATTGTAAATGAGCCCTGTCGGCCCAAGGACATTGGCCCAGCTGAACTTCACAAATTTTCACAACCCTTACATACTGGAATGAGTTTGTTAACACACTAAAGCCTACAATTCCAGATCGATTGTTGAAATCTTTTAGCTATAGGAAGTAATGGAACCAACAAAGGTCGGTATTGTAAATGAGCCCTGTCGGCCCAAGGACATTCGCCCAGCTGAACTTCACAAATTCCCCCAATCCTTACTCAGTTGAATGAGTTTGTTAACACCCTAAAGCCTACAATTCTAGATCGATTGTTGAAATCTTTTAGATATATGAAGTATTGGAACCAACAGAAGTCCGTATTGTAAATGAGCCCTGTCGGCCCAAGGACATTGGCTCAGCTGAACTTCAGAAATTTTCACAACCTTTACATACTGGAATGAGTTTGTTAACACACTCAAGCCTACAATTCTAGATCGATTGTTGAAATCTTTTAGATATAGGAAGTATTAGAACCAACAAAGGTCGGTATTGTAAATGAGCCCTGTCGGCCCAAGGACATTGGCCCAGCTGAACTTCACAAATTTTCACAACCCTTACATACTGGAATGAGTTTGTTAACACACTAAAGCCTACAATTCCAGATCGATTGTTGAAATCTTTTAGCTATAGGAAGTAATGGAACCAACAAAGGTCGGTATTGTAAATGAGCCCTGTCGGCCCAAGGACATTGGCCCAGCTGAACTTCACAAATTCCCCCAATCCTTACTCAGTTGAATGAGTTTGTTAACACACTAAAGCCTACAATTCTAGATCGATTGTTGAAATCTTTTAGATATATGAAGTATTGGAACCAACAAAAGTCCGTATTGTAAATGAGCCCTGTCGGCCCAAGGACATTGGCCCAGCTGAACTTCAGAAATTTTCACAACCTTTACATACTGGAATGAGTTTGTTAACACACTCAAGCCTACATTTCTAGTTCGATTGTTGAAATCTTTTAGATATAGGAAGTATTAGAACCAACAAAGGTCGGTATTGTAAATGAGCCCTGTCGGCCCAAGGACATTGGCCCAGCTGAACTTCACAAATTTTCCCAATCCTTACTCAGTTGAATGAGTTTGTTAACACACTAAAGCCTACAATTCTAGATCGATTGTTGAAATCTTTTAGATATAGGAAGTATTGGAACCAACAAAGGTCGGTATTGTAAATGAGCCCTGTCGGCCCAAGGACATTGGCCCAGCTGAACTTCAGAAATTTTCACAACCCTTACATACTGGAATGAGTTTGCTAACACAGTCAAGCCTACATTTTTTGAAACAATTAGCAAAATGTTATACACATAGGTAGTATGGGTGGTAACAAGAATTGGTATGGTAAATGAGCCATGTTGGCCCAAGGACATTGGCCCAGCTTGGATTTAAAAATCACGAATATGATACGAAGGGTTGTAGTCCAACCTAACAAAATCAAATACTGGGATTGTACGGCGGGGGACATAGTCAGTTTCACTGACCTACTTGTTTTTTTTTTTGTTTTTTTCACTTTTTTCACAAACATTGTAATAGTAATGTGGTTTCATATTTTGAGGCGATTTTTTTGTTGATAGTTCCAGTTGGCCTGGTTGCTGTGGAGTGACGTGGGACTGGCGGACTGATCTGTTCTGAAGCACTCCCGGATGGACGCACGCGCAACGCAACTGACCACCTCCCTGTCCGTGTGAGTCTCTCCCCTGCCCCCTCCCCCTCTGACACACACACACACGACACCGTCTCCCTGCCCAAGTGTCCCGAATGCCCCCCCCCCCCCACGAACCACACGCAGAGACAACGTGTGACACCACTGCTCCACCCATGTGCATAATTGCCACCCCCCCCCCCCCCCCCGCAGACACACACACACACAAGGCACTACATCTCGCCCTTCCCAGTTGTGTGAGCCCCCCCTTCCCCCCTCCCCCCCCACCCCCCACACACACAGCACACGCACACAACAGATGCCCATAAAGGGGTATGCAAGTGCCCCCTGCAGCGAATGCAGCCAGTGGTTAGAATGTTTGAGCTGCTTGAGCGTGCAGTACTCACGCCGTGTCCAGGCAGTTGTTGTGTATTCATGATTGTTCACACGTGCGAGCCAGGTCAAACAACATTTCAGAAATGAAATAAAATCCAAACAAATAGTTATACGAAGAAATCGCGCTCGTGTCAGTGTGGAGATGTATATTTTATAAATATTTCTTCGAAGTTTTACAGAAGTCTGCATTTATCAGTTTGGACACACAGTCTGAGCATTTTTCACTTCTGGATTTCAGTATCGATAGTAAGAGCTTTGGACTGGTGGCAGTGTGTGGAGTATCGCAGAGAGAACGGGGACGCCTGTATCCCCAAGCTGGACCTTTGTGTGCCAACCACACAGCGAGGTAAGCACTAATATTCGAAAAGTCCGGGAGCCCGTGCCTCCATTTTAGCGTCGGGCTCCCGATTTTTTTTTTTTTTTAATAACTAATTAAGGAGCTATTCAAACAACGTTTTTTTTTCTTCCTGAGGAGGCTGGAATGCCTGCTATTGATACGTGATTCACTAGATCTCGGCTGGTCACAATGCCCCTGGACATTCTTGTTCTGAACATCAGAAAGCTATCCGATTATTTTAAGTGGTGTAAACTTTTTTAAATATAGAAAAAAAATGAGTTTTTGTTGTCAAAACCGTGCGATTTATTGTCAGTTTTTTTGTATTACAACATCAGAAAACTATTTGCTTGGATTAACCGAGATGCTTATTTTCCCCAACAACTGGGTGATTATGCACATAGAACAACTGCCATGCATTATATTGTGTGTATATAAAGACTAGAAAAAATATTTTTGAAAAGTGCCGTGCTCCAAGATTTCCCATTGGGCTCCCAACTTTTTGAAGTGTGGAGCCCCGGGGAGCCACCACTTTTTTCCTAGACTTTTCGAACGCTGGGTAAGCCCCGCCCCTAGCCTCCCTCGTACACAGAAAGTGAAAGCGAGGGCACCACTCACCTCACGCTGGACCTGGGTGGGATTAGCCCAGAGCGTGGTAATATCTGCCACCCCCCTCCCCCCCCCCCACACACACTCCCACCCACACAATAGACCTTGCTGGTCAAAGCAAGGAAGTGGTAACCTCCTCCCACACTATGCACAACCTTTGCACAACCCACACCCTCTGTTCTCTCCACCAAACACCAGTGACATTGAAGAACATTCGTATCTACCCAGCTGTAGATACCCATTCCAAATACTTTCCCAATACTAATAATTAAAACAGAGGACGAAAACAACCAAATTTTTCCAAAAATATATTTCTATGACACTCAAACAAAAGGCATCTTCTCGAATATACCGATGTTCTTGGGGAACTTGTAACAATGATTCGCGCTATTATAAAAATTCTAAACATTACGGCAAAACCTTCCGGGAAGACATGGAAAATGTATACTTTATTCCATTTCCAAAAATTAAAACTCCGAAGGAAAAGTGTTTACAATGGATAAGAGTTTGCAGCAGGCCTCACTCCCAGTTCAATATAGGATCTATTACGAAACAAAGATATGTATGTTCACGACATTTCATTGGCGGATTTGGCCCAAATAAAGAACACCCCAACACCATTAGGGCTGACACAAGTCAACGCAACTTTCTTACATAGAGCAGAAAAAAATGGACCCCTCCATATTTGCTTTTGTGAAAATAATCCAAGTCTTGTAGCAGGGCAGCTTAGTGATGGGGTCTTTTTCACTGGTTCGCGGCTTCACTTTGGCAGTAACAAAAAAGTATTCCCCATGTTCTGTAAAAGCGCCAGCTACAACCTCCCTGACAAGTCTATCCTTGAACACCTGATATGCCTCCATTTTGTGATAGTTTCGCAACGTTGCGTGGTCAAAATCTTCGTTCGTTTTCTGATAATTGTACAAGTCAAATATCATCAAAGGAGGCAGAATGGAAATATCGTGTGTGCCCTTCACTAATTCGGGATTTGATGATTTAATTTTGCCGTGTGTTTCAAGTTAAGATTGGATAACAGCGTCTCTATCCTCAATTAATCCATCGGGGTCGATTTGTAACCCGATGTCACACGCACCTTCACATAATTCTATTAGTTTTACCTCTTGAAAATTAGCGACTGAAACCCCCCCCCCCCTCCCCCTTTCTCAGATAATTTTGCAGTTCTTTTACGGTTTTAAAACAAAAAAATTGAAGCCATTTCTGCATGAAAAAAGCATGCTAATGAGTGCACAGATACAGCCTTGATTGTACCACGGCGGCGTGCGCACAGCTGCGGGCCAGCGCTTAATGGCTATGAGCTATTCCAGACCAGGGCTAATACCCTGCTTAGTTGTGTGTGTGTGAGAAAGAGAGAGAGTCCCCCCCCCCCCCTCACGGCGGCGTGCGCACAGATGCATGTCAGCGCTTAATGGCTATGAGCTATTCCAGACCAGGGCAAATACCCTGCTTAGTTGTGGGTGTGTGTGTGTGTGTGTGAGAGAGAGAGAGGGAGAGAGTCCCCCCCCCCCCCCCGACGGCGGCGTGCGCACAGCTGCATGCCAGCGCTTAATCAGGGTTCATAGGCCACCTGGAAAACCTGGAATTTTTTCAAAACCTGGAAAAATCATGGAAAAATCATGGAATTTGATTTTTAAAATCGACTATGAACCCTGTTAATGGATATAAAAAGACTGCGGTAAAACTCGTTTATAGCAACCGCCTTCAGTACTCGGATAAAAAGATGAAAAGTAAAACCTGTTTGTCGTGCCTGCTTCCAGATTCGGATAAAAGGACGTACTTTAAAGCATACATGTCTTAACCCGGATAAAAAGGTAATGTACAGTAAAACTGATGTAGTGACCCACCAGGTTAGGACAGAAGGGACGTACAGTAAAACCTTTATGAGCGAACACAATCCAGACTCAGATAAACAAGATGCACAGTAAAATCTGGTTTAGGGACCACCATCTGGTTTTGTTTATTTTCGAACTTTTGACAAATGATTTATGGTTATCTTTTCAGAAATCATTCCTTTAGTTCAGTGATGAGAAAAAAATAAAGTTGTATTAGGAATTTATAGGTTTAGTTGAAAAAAAAAAAAAAAACATTGTTTAGTGCCCCGCCGCCGCGGTACGAGCGGAGCGAGAGACTTATAAAACGCTCGTTGTCCGTCCGTCTGTCCCCGACCAGTGCCCTCACTTTTGTACGCGCGATTACTCACTCACATTTCACCGCAGGCTTTTGATTTTTTTGTGGGAAGTAATAACATATGTTGGAGTCGCGGAGTTACTTTTGAATTTGACTAAAAATTGACGAAACTGAAACTTCAAACTTGACCAATTTGTTTTGTTTGTGAGGTGGGGGTGGGGGGGGGGGGTACTGTGGGGGCACTTTTGTGCACACAATTTCTCAGTTATTTTGCACAGCAGCCTCTTGAGTTTGTATGGAGCAACGGAATATAAATTGCAGGGTTGAGACTTCGTAAAATTTTCTGGTCGACCTCCGGGCGACCAACTTTAAAAAGTTGGTCGCCCCGCACAAAAATTAGTCGCCCGGCGCAATTTTTGCCAAATTTGTCTAGCCCGCTTCAGATGGAAAAAAAAAAAAACAATTTTGCAGAGGAACAACCCTCCTGTGCAAATGCATTCTTTTTCCGTCCAACTTGAATATTTCCAAAAAAATTAGACGCGATGTGAACAGTACATTTTGTCATTTTCTTCGTATAGCCAAATGTATTTTTGATTTCCAGTCGCTGTGTATGTGCCTGTGTCGCTTGGACTTCTCATATTCCTTGCTGGTCTCCAAACTTTGCTCTCGACTTCTCTTCTGTTTCACAACTGGTTTTTCTCACACCTCCACATTTTGGTGTTTTAACTTGAAATCACTTATAATCCTTATCTGTTTGGATACCTTTATTCGATTCGAAAGCACTTATAATCCTTAACTGTTTATATCATTTCGCTTTGAATACTATTTCAGACGAAATTTATTTCAAATATTCTGAAAATATTCAGAAAAAAGTTAGTCGCCACGGCCGACCGGGCCACCGCGAAATCTCAACCCTGTATTGCGATTGTGCGATGTTTTATTGTTTTTGGATTTCACCAAAAATTGACGAAACTGAAATTCCAACATGACCAAAATGCTGGTTTGTGAAGGCACGATGCTTCCACTTTTGTTCGCTGACCGTAATTCCGTCCACCACCCTAATACAGGGTTGCCACACCGTACTTTTAAAAAAGATTTGTACTTTTTTTTGGCCTTGTACTTTTTTTTCCTAAAAAACGTACTTTTTTTTGACCAGCGTACTTTTTAATACTTTTTTTTTTGCATTTACATTTTTCTGTTCATTTTTCTAAACGCACAGTTTTAGCTTCGTTATAAGCAAAATTTGCTCGCGCCTTTGGCGCGAGTTACAAGGTTACCAGATCGTACTTTTAAAAAAGATTTATACCTTTCTTCGCCTTTAATGTTTTCTTCATTTATTTCAGGGCTTATAAGCGTTTTTTACATACTTTTTAGCCCTCAGCCGATTTGGCTGAAGACTATTGCTATTGGTCTGTCTGTCGTCCGTGCCCAAAATGATTATGTTATCTGATAGATTTTCGTTACATCCATCACTTGCGTAGTTTTTAGCCCGGCTTACGTTACACGTAAGCTGGGGTTTCCCCATCGGTTTGCAGACGGCGTCCGTTAGTTAGTTGTTTATTTAGTAAAATTTCGTTTCAAAATGCATCTCCTCCTACAATTTTGATGCGATGTCATTAGTCCCCCGCCGTGGGACTATAGTTTTCGGGTCTGTCTCTCCGTCTGTTGACACTTTTTTTTCAACACACTCAAGCCTACATTTTTCGACCGATTGTTAAGATATTCTATATATGGGTAGTACTGAAACGAACAAGGATAGTTATTGTAAATGAGCCATGTCGGCCCAAGGACATTGGACCAGCTGAACTTTCTCAATCCTTACTCAGTTGAATGAGTTTGTTAACACACTCAAGCCTACATTTCTGGATCGATTGTTGAAATCTTTTACACATAGGAAGTATTGGAACCAACAAAGGTCGGTATTGTAAATGACCCCTGTCGGCCCAAGGACATTGGCCCAGCTGAACTTCAGAAATTTTTACAACCCTTACATACTGGAATGAGTTTGTTAACACACTCAAGCCTACATTTCTGCATCGATTGACAAGATAACTGTACATAGTATTGGAACCAACAAGGATCGGTATTGTAAATGAGCCATGTCGGACATTGGCTCAGCTGAAATTTTCTCAATCCTTACTCAGTTGAATGAGTTTGTTAACACACTCAAGCCTACATTTCTGGATCGATTGTTGAAATCTTTTACATATAGGAAGTATTGGAACCAACAAAGGTCGGTATTGTAAATGAGCCCTGTCGGCCCAAGGACATGGGCCAAGCTGAACTTCAGAAATTTTCACAACCCTTACATACTGGAATGAGTTTGTTAACACACTCAAGCCTACATTTCTGCATCGATTGACAAGATAACTAAACATAGTATTGGAACCAACAAGGATCGGTATTGTAAATGAGCCATGTCGGTACAAGGACATTGGCCCTGCTGAAATTTTCTCAATCCTTACTCAGTTGAATGAATTTGTTAACACACTCAAGCCTACATTCTGGATCGATTGTTGAAATCTTTTACATATAGGAAGTATTTGAACCAACAAAAGTCGCTATTGTAAATGAGCCATGTCGACCCAATGGGTTGCTACAGTGAAAATATATATATATATATATTGAAGTTGTGCGACGTCGCATTATTTTTCGATTCGACCATAATTCGTCGCGGGGGACATCATTTTTACTGATAACTTGTTTATTTTTGGTGTGAGTTATCCCTAAGGGGTCGTGCATACGGCTAATGCTTTTTTACTCAATGGAGTGATTTTTGAATTTTTTGGAAATTTTTGAAGAAAAAAATTTAACATTTATTTTCTACATTTTTGGTCCGATGTCATGTGTTTAGTATGATGCACCCCAAGGGGTTATGCATACGGTTTGTGCTTTCTCATCCAATCAGACATTTTTTTTTTTGTTTTGGGGGAATTTTTAAAGAAAAAGTTTCGAAAATAATTCAAAATGCATCTCTTACTAGATTTTTGATCCGATGTCATGTATTTTTGGTATGAGGAATCCCTAAGGGGTCGTGCATAGGGTTTTTACTTTTTTAGTCGATCGGACAATTTTTGTATTTTTGGGAAATTTTTGAAGAAAAGCCTTCAATATGCATTTCCTCTTACGTTTTTATCCGATTTCATTTATTTTTGGTTTCAGGCATCCCTGGGTGGGTTGGGCATACAGCTTGTGCTTTTTGACTCGATTTGGGGATTTTTTATTTTGGGGGGAATTTTTGAAGAAAATACTTCAAAGTGCATCTTCTCCTACAGTTTTGATCCGACATCATTTATCTAGGGTGTGAGGCATGATTAGGAGGTCGTGAATATCGCTTGTGCTTTTAAGTCGATCGGGGAATTTTTGGAAAAAAAAATCAAAATACATTTCCTCCTACAGATTTTATCAGATGTCATTTATTTTTGGTTTGAGCCGTCTGTAGGGGGTAATGCCTACGGCTTGTGCTTTTTGAGTGACTAGGAAAATTTTTGGATCTTTTTCGGAATTGTTGAGAAAACTAGACCGAATTCGCTACGCGTAGCGAAATGGCACCCTCTTGCAATGGTGCGATCTATCTGGTCAAAGACATTTTTCAGTGTTTCGACATAATTATCAGCTTCCGAATTATTATCTTGAACGAGGACATCGAAGTAAATATAATGTTATTTCTTTTGGGTACAAATAATCAAATTCAGTTTTCTAACCGTTTTCAGGGTAATGGTCAACTTCCGGTTTTGGACCTTGACCATGCCGGAGGTGGTCAAGGTCACCGAGGTACCTCTTATGTAATGTTGTTTAGGCCGAAAGGGTCGAAAATGAGCTCAATATGGCTCTGTCTCCCATTTTGAAAAAAAAGTTTGCCTATCCTTAACGGTACACGAGGTGTCGTGACCCTCAAGGTCAAGATTTCGGTCTCAGCGTTACCCCCTACGAAGTACGTTTTATGTATTCAAACTGGGAATTAAACACATATTGTAGCCACTTTTCGTGATTAACAGACGTTTTGAATTTTTTTTTTTCCTCAATTTGACCTTGACCTTTGTCAAGATGAAAAATATTTGCGGTTTTTCCGAGACCCGGTGATTGTCTATAAGTGTGCCAAATATAACAGTCCTCTGAGGTTTGCAAGTGGGAATTATGCAAAACAGTAGTGAAAGATAAGTTGTGAAGTAGCATATGCAGAATTCCGTTGACACACACTCACAAAGCATAAAACACTATTGACATTACAATGACGCCTGCTGGAAACCACACAAGGACACAGGCAAATATAAACAACCACGTAAGTAGTTTTAACCCAGCCGACTTTGTCGGACTGGGTTAGTCGTATCACTATAGGGGGCTTGAATGTATGTGCGTATGCTAAACTTTTTCTTTAAAATGCTACTCCTCCTACAGTTTTGCTCCAATCGTTGATATTACACAGGAATGTTCTCTGGGTGGTCCGTCACCTGGGCTATTACTTTTTTGACGATTGACGAAAAACTGACAAAATGGCGGCACTTTTTGTGCCTGTTTTGACTCATTTTTAAAATGCTACTCCTACAGTTTTACTCCAATCGTTTAGATGTTACACAGATATGTTTCCCATGGGTTCGCCTACCAGGCTATTATTTTTTCTTCGCGGTTCACCAAAAGTAGCTGAAATGGCGGAACTTTGAGGTTTGGCAAAAACTGAAATAAATATGAACTGAATTGTCAAACCATTCATTTCTCTGTCTTTTTCAGATAGTTATAAAATTTTAATTTTTCTTAGGTGCTTCTCCACCAAGACTTTGCTTTTTTTCGCAAATGACAAAAAATGCAGAAATGGTGGAATTTTAAAAATTTTGTAAAATTGTGTAAATGTCGGTAAATACGTGAATCGTCAAAACCCAACCTCTCCAACATGTCTTTTCGGGTAGCTTCCAAATTCGATTTAAATGCATTTTACATACTTCATTTTTTGGCCTAACAGTATTCGTTTTAGAGTTTTTCTGTTTTCCTTGTTTGGTTACTCGGCTGGGTCATGTCCTTGGACATGCTTGTTTATTCTCAAATAATCTAGTCCGTGACCGACCACTTAAACTCATTTCAGGCATATCAAATGCTACCACATAATGCAACCACCACATAAGATACCTCTCGTTTGTCGGCCCGTCCGTCTGTCCGTTAACTTTTTTCGTCCGGATGCTTCACCAAACCTTACAGGAAGAAAGTATGTATAGTATAGATGTACAGCGGAGGTTCAGTTTGTCCCATGTCAGTCCATCCGTTGCACTCTATAAACTTTTTCTTGTTCAGGCGCTATCTCGAAAACTATTCATCGGATCTTCTCCAAGCCTTACAGGAAGAAAGTATACATATAGTGTAGATACGCAAGGACCCGTCCGTCGCTCCATCCTTTGCACCTTGTATATTGTTTTTGTCCGGGCGGTATATCACAAGAGTAACTGGACCACAGTGATGTAACCGCTATTAGCTGAGGGCTCTGCATCTCCGATGCACATGTTCTTTGTACTTTTTTTGTACTTTTTTTGTACTTTTTTTTACTTTTTTACAGAACGTACTTGTTTTTGTACTTTTTCTTACGCTTTCAGCGTACTTTTTTTGTACTTTTTTTTTACTTTTTTACAGAACGTACTTTTTTTGTACTTTTTTTTACGCTTTCAGCGTACTTTTTTTTGTACTTTTTTTGTCCAACTCCCCGTGGCAACCCTGCTAATACTTTTTTTACGTGCGATTTTTCAGTAAGATTTTGACCGAAGGAGTGTGTAGAAGTCTATTCCAGGTCTATTTTGGGGAGCTGTGTTAGACGCATAGAAATTACGCGCATCGTTTCTTTACTCTTTATTTTTCACTTGATATGAAGTTCACACGCGACAGATGATGTCTTGTGTGAAATGCTTTGTTCTATGCCACAGTCAGTAGACGTTCAGTATGCGGTAATTCTGGGTTTACAACAGAACAAACAATAACAACAATTAACAACAACACCTAAACAAAGGCTAACAAATCTTGTTAAAAAAAAAAAAAGAAATTTTACTCCTTAATTTATCAGCAATAAAAGAATAATCCTTTTAATCGCAACCGGTCGTTTTACCGGAGTGAATCTGTACTTAATTTTGAACATATTTTTTACTTCTATTTTTATCACACCAATTTCTTAATTAAGACACATTAAAATGTTCCAAAAATTACATAAAAATACATAAATTTTATAGTTTAAATTTTGAATTTTTATTTCCTTGATCTTAACATTTCAAAAGTTAGCCAAAAAGTGCCATCAGAAAGGAATTTAGAACTATCTTCTCCGAGAAAGGGACATACAAATAAGGCAATATTCTACAACTTTTCCGCCTTTTTGCGGAAGCATACAAAAATTTTAGGCCAAATGAGAAGGGTGTGACAAGGCAGGGATGAATATTTTTACATTTTTCCGAATTCCAAAGAATTGTGGGATAGCGCGATTCTCTTTCCGGAATGACCTCCCTTATGGATCACCAAAAGAGGAAATATCTTAAGTTTACTGTTCATTTTGACCACCAGATGACAGCTCGGTTTTCCCGAAATTTCCACGAATTAGGACAATGTTGACCTTTAGACGGTAATACTGTACAGACCACACACACACATCTTAACATAACATGTTACCATAGCAACCGAGGACAGAGACCACGGCGATAGCCGAGGAACTACTTTTAAACATCACCAGATGACATGTATACTCATTTACAAATAACTAAAACATAGCTGCATGAAGCGCCTTAATGGCCTTGAATACAGTGCTTTCTAGTAAACAAACTACCTAACACCTATGTGACATGCTAAAACTAACTTTGCTCTTGGTTCTATAACACTCCGAACTTGTGATAAGAAATTCCCCAAAACATGATTCTACACTCCCCCCGATGAGCGCTTGCGGTCATATAACACTTAATCGTGTTTTAGTTCTCTACATCGTATAACATAACCTGTCATAACCATAACCAAAATACATCAATACATGAACATATACTAATACATCTACTGATTTCTTTAAAATCTTACTATAAACCTGAATACCACAATTCAAGGTGTCGCTTCTAGAAGACACAGTGATGCTATAGGACGCACTACTTGCGTGTCACCATATTTCACTAGGCAACTTCTGACCCTACTATCTCTACTGAGGTTTACTTGTTTCACGATGGCCAGTGGCCATTTCCCTCTAGAAACCATTTGATCTACCACCAACACCATGTCATTGACCTTCATGTCACGGTGTGACCTTTGCCTGTTTTCACGGATCTGTAACGACGGTAAATATTCCTTTACCCAACGCTTCCAAAAGACGTTGGATAGATACTGTACCTGACGCCACCACCGTCTCGTGTATGTGTCATGCTTATCAAAAGTGCCGTACGGTAGACTAGTATTTGACCTAAGGAGCAACAAATGATTTGGCGTGATTGACTCCGCATCACTCGAGTCACTACTTACCGCTGTGACGGGACGCGAATTCACAATTCGCTCTGCTTCGGCCATCAATGTTAATAACTTCTCATCGGTCAACGTTTGTTCTTTTACTAATGACTTAAGAACTGACCTTGTTCTTATCATACGCTCCCAGACACCACCTAGGTGGCTACCATGGGGTGGGTTGAATCGCCATTCAATTTCTTTCATCAGCAATTCTTTACTTACCTTAGATTGATCAAGGTTGTTGAGAGCCTCTCGTAGTTCTCTCTCACCTGCAACTAAATTGGTCCCATTGTCACTAAATATCTTCACAGGGCGACCGATGAACGAATCGGTGTCCAATGAGTGTGCAATTTCGATGTGTATGGCCCTCGACGCCAAACACGTGAACAAGCATCTATATATCTTTTGTTGCTTGCGCCCCGTTTTGACCATAAGGGGTCCAAAATAATCCACTCCGACATAACTGAACGGAGGTTTGTCGGGTGTCAGTCGTTCTGCTGGTAAAGCAGACATTTTCTGAACTTGTGGTCTTGCATTGCGTCTTTTGCAACTGATGCAGGCGTCAATTACACGTTTGATGGCACCAATGCCTCGCAAAACCCAAAACTTCCTTCTCGTTTCATTTAGCACATGATGCATGCCAACGTGCCCGTTTAACTCATGGTAAGAGCGCACGGTTAACGAGGTAACATGGCTTTTATGTGGCAGCAATAAGGGATGTTTAGCGTCGTAACTACATGAGGACGCATCAATTCTTCCACCAACTCTGATGAGACCATCCACCAGAACCGGGTCTAGCTTAACTAACTTGCTGTTCAAGGAGACATTTCCTTTGTCCTCCACAGGGTTGGCGAGTTTCTACCGAAGTGGGTAAATACCATGGTAATTACCGGGTAAAAACCCGGACGGTAAAAAGGGTTTTTACCATGGGGTTTCTACCATGGAGTTGGCGGCGCTTATTTCTCAGATCTTTGCACACAAACTTGTGTACTGTTGGTAATTATCTTTCATGCAATTCATATCCACCACCACTGTTTACTTTACTCACGTGAAGCCACACCCCTTTGTCAAATATTTCTTCTTATGTATGCTGTGCAGTTGCTCTTATGCAATGGTCTTGTGATATTAACGAACAGACTATTTATGTAAGAAGTAATACCTGACAAAGGGATGTGTTTTCCCTGGAGTAATCGGTAAACATCAGCGCTATACTACTTTGATGTTAGAAATGGTCACATCCGTTTGTTAGTTAAACATTTTAAGAGGGTCTATATAATACATGATTTTTGTGAAATCAAAAGTATTGTATTTTGAGGCTTCTAAACACAGTTAAGCTTTTGAATGTATTTAATGGAAATTAAATAAATTTAGAAAACGTTGAAAATAAATTTCAACATGAATAACGGTGGCAGACCAAGGGATTCAGTATGGCAACATTTTACTCAATTCACAAAGGATACCAAAGTCTATGCTAAATGTCACAGGTGTGGAAATACACAATTAGCAAAGGCCGGTCGCTTAAAGCTCCATCATAGTAAATGCGCCGCAGCTCATATGGATATTCCCAACGACGCATCTGCGTCTGCAGATACTATGGAAATGTCAATTTCAGAACAAAATGTATCTCGAAAAAGAGACAGATCAGCGCCATGTTCATCAGCTTCAATCGAAAGAGTATTTTCGAACTTTGGTGCTATTCATTCTAAAGTCAGAAACAGATTGGGCAACGACAAAGCATCAAAATTAGTGTTCTGTTATCGCATGCTCCGAGGAGCAAAAGAAGTGGATTATTAAATGCACCCGTCACATTTTAGTAGAATGTTTAGATTTGTATAAAGACTGTTAGCTAGACAATTTTTGTGTTACAATATTTTTATAATCGCGTTGTTTGTGGATATGAACTGTAGATATAAAATATGGATGTAAACTTACAAGTAGATCGGATAGATACCCAAAGGTGTTGTGGTAAGTTGTTGTTAAGGGGGTTTCTACCCTATTTCTACCATTTCTACCGGGTAAAAACCCTTTTTCCCGGGTTATTACCCTAGTTTTTACCCACGGTAGGGGAAAAAGGGTTTCTACCTTGTAGAAACCCAACCCTGGTCCTCCAGATCCTTGATTTCATCACTGAAGCATTGTCTTTGAACAGTCCTGATGATTGCATCTGACGCTTTCGACATGTCTTCGACAGTCAGATGATGGCTACTTACTTTGTGTTTTTTCCTGCCTCAGGTATTTCCATTTTCAATACGAGATATAGCGCTTCAACCATGCAACCGCTCGCTTCAGCTTATCCCGTCTGAATAATGCTCAAAAAACACTTTCAGAGCTTGAGATTCCTCGGTGACCTTCACCAGGGCCACTGTCTTAACTTCGATGTCGTCTAAAGGGACTTCTGACTTTCTCTTAGTCTCAGTCGGCCAATTATCGGGTTGGCTTAGAAGAAAATTTGGTCCATTTAACCATACCTTGAAGCTCGTCTGATCAGTAGGCAAAAATCCTCTCGAAGCGAGGTCCGCAGGATTGAACTTAGAAGGTACATGTCGCCACTGAACAGGTGATGTAAACTCGTGAATTGTCGCTACCCGGTTGGCGACAAAGGTTTTGAAACGCCTTGTTTTGTTCCGTATGTATGACAAGACGATCTCAGAGTCTGTCCAAAACGTTGCACTGCCAACTTCATACTCCATTTCGTTGACTACAGTGCTGTATAATCGACACGCCACAACTGCAGCGGTAAGTTGGAGTCTTGGCAGGGTAACCGTCTTGATGGGCGCAACTCGTGACTTGCCAATAACTAGTGTAGTATGGACTTTACCACAAGAATTAGTTAATCGCACATAACAACAAGCCCCATAGCCTGTCGTTGATGCATCCGAGAACACGTGTAACTTGGTTTTTACTACGTGCCAGAAATCGGGCGGCTTGTAACATCGCGGAATTTTAATATCAGATAAGAATTTTAGATTTCTTATCCATTGGAGCCACATGTTACTATCCACTTCAGCAATTGGATCATCACAACTCAATCCTTCTTTGCAAAGTTTTTGCAACAACTGTTTCGCAAGCAGTGTTGCAGGTGTTGCTAGACCAAGAGGATCATACAGAGACGCGACAACAGAAAGAATGCCTCTTCTCGTTTGATGCTTTGAGTCGTCTTTGACCTGGAAGGTAAACTTGTCTTCCAGTATATTCCAAGCAACCCCTAATACTCTTCCAGCCTGTGGGTTTTCTCCAAGATCAAGATTCATCACCATAGGAGCTCGTTCCTCCACATCTATTGCTGAAATGACCTCTCTCTTGTTTGATGCCCACTTCGTAAGGTGAAGTCATCCTTTTGCTAGCAGCTCGCTCAATTTCTTTGCCAAGTCGATGGCTTGTTTTACCGTAGGCGTTGACTTCAGCAAGTCGTCAACATAGAAATTCCCAAGTACGGTGTCGGTCACGACCTGATCATATTCCTCCTTATGATCTTCGGCGGTCTTCTTAAGGCTATAAGCCGCGCAGCTCGGGGACGGTTTTGCCCCAAAGATAAAGACGTTCATTTGATATTCTTCAATCATGTTGCCTGGATTTCCATCTTGCCACCACAAGAATCGAAGGACGTCTGTATCCCCTTCAAGCATCTTGATTTGGTGAAACATTCCTTCAATATCGGCTACAAGTGCCACAGGCTCCTGGCGAAAGCGTAATAGTACGCCGACAAGACTGTTCACCAGGTCTGGGCCTTGTAGCAACGAGTCATTCAGTGACGCCCCTTTGTATTTTGCTGCACAATCAAATACCACTCGAACCTTTTCTGGTTTGTTCACACTCGTCACGCCATGAAGTGGTAAATACCATAACTTACCTGAACCTTCTTGTTTACTTGCCACGTTACTGGCATAACCTTTAGCAAGATAATCTTCTATCTGGCTCACGTACATACGTTGCAGCTCTGGATTCTTCTTGAACCTGTTACCAAGATATTTCAACCGGACCTCGGCCAACGCTCTGTTGTTCGGTAATTTAGCATTTTCTTCCCTCCACGGAAGCGCCATCTTGTAATGCCCCCCATCCAGTAGCACTGTATCATCCATGATCTTCAATGCTTTCTTGTCTCCCTGTGACATTATCTTACCTGTGGACGGTGTGTCATTAAACTCACTGTCGTACATCTGCGTCAACTGATCCGACAACGTTTCATACCGAGACTGCTGAAAATTTATACTTGCCGTTTGCACACTTCCTGAATGCGACGGCGCTTGTATTGTCCAACCAAGTATTGAACGAACTGCATATGGTTCACCCCTCTTACCTGTTCGTTGTTCTAGAGCCCAAAAGACCTCTGGGACATCACTGCCAAGCAGCAACATCACCTCCTGAGCCTCTATCTCCGGTAAAGAGATGCCTTTAAGGTGATCCCACCGCTTGACATCATCTTTCTTTGGCAAACCTTTCAACGATATAGGAAGCTTGGGTGCCGACCAAGCGTTTGTCACCTTCACCTTTTCCCTACCGTCAATTGATTTCACCACCAAATCCACTTCACATCCCTTTGTGGTACTGGTACCATTAACTGAATTAATGGTCATCGCCCTCTCTGTACCTTTTACTCCTAACTTTGATACTAACCTTTGATCGCAGAGCGATACATCAGATCCATTGTCAAGTAACGCGTACGTTGTGACACGTCGGTCACCATTCACCACGGTCACGGGCAAAATCCGCAAAAAGATCCTTTACTCAAAGTTTGAACCTGTGACTGTACATGTAGCGGCTGCTGTGTGACTATTATTTAAGCTTTGTTCATTTTTTGCACTTTGATCACTCTTTGATTCGCTCTCACCCCTTGGGTTCTGATCATTTTTTGTTTTGTTTCAGTCATGTAAGAGTGCATTATGTTTTCTGCCACAATCACTGACGTCACAACAGCTGTCACGCCTACAGTCCTTGACAATGTGATTATACACCAAGCAGTTGTTGCACAACTTGTTCGAACGGACATAAGATTTACGATCTTCCAAAGTGAAACCCTTGAACTTGTCGTACTCAGACAACCTTTTACAACATCCGCCACAGCAGCGGCATTTTTTGTTGCTGTCGCCAGACGTTGCTAAGGTTGTTGCCTTAAAACCTTTTGCATCTTGACCTCTTGACCTTTGTTTGACCTTTGCACCCCATGACCTTCCATCCTTTTGACCTTTAGCCCTTTGACCTTGACCCTTGTTAATCTCCAACCCATACATGGAAGTTTCAGTATTTACCCGGTGTTCAACAAATCCCGCTAAATCCTTGAACGTAGCAGCCCGACCAGTTTCCTCACTTATTTTGTACGCCTTTTATGCCCATTTAGCTTTCATAAAGCTCGGTAATCGGTTCACAATTCGCTTTATGTTTTCGGAGTTGTTAATTTCGGCAGAGAACCCTAGCTGCCTTAAAGTAAGCTCTGTCCTGGACATGTCTAAAGATAAACTAAGAAGCGCCTTAGAATCATTGGGACCGATCACCGAACCATTTGTTAGTAAATTTACGTACGATTGGGCAATAACATACGGTTTACCATACCTCGACCTTAACAGCTGTTTTGCTTTGTCATACCCACTATCGCCCAACCTCACACAATCTTGTATTAACTGTTTACTTTCCCCCTCACAATACTGAATGAGATAACTCAATCGCACTTGATTATCACTAAACCGTTTCTCAATATTCATTTCAAAATTGTGCATAAATTTCATAAAATTCAAAATGTCTCCTGAAAAAGCAAACAGTTCACGCTTAGGCAGATTGATACTGTCACTCAAAACCTGCGCAAGTTGACCTATGGCGTCCTGCTGGTGAGAGTCATGACGTGGCCTGAGGTCGGGTCCACGTTGTCCGGCACTAGGAAGGGTAAACGGATCTTCATGGGTGGGGATGAAACGCCCTTGTTCCTGATCCACAACCTCTTGTAGCATTTGCTCTTGAACCCTTGCTTGTTCAAGGGCAGTTTGTTCCTTTAATAAATCTTGTTTTCGCTGAAGTTCCCTCTGCTTTGCGCCTAATTCTTCCCGAATTCTTTCCAATTCTTGTTCAGAGTTCAATTGTTCCAACCGTAATTCTGTTACACGGCGCTGTACACGTGCCTGCGCTAGCTGGGCACTTGACGACCTTAAATTTACAGAGTCCGCGGAACTAACGCGACTATACACGCTTCGATTGCATTGGCTTTGTACCTCAACCTCTGCACCGTACCATTCGGATACCCTTTCTTTGATTTAACGATAATTATTTTCCACACCCTTAAATTGCTCTTCAAATTCTGAGAGGTCAGTTTTGTCCTGAAACCTTTCAATAAGGGTAGTATGAACATGTTGAAATGCACCAAAATTAGACTCCAGCTCGGCTAAATGTTCTTGGACGGCCAGTTTATTTTCGTATGACACCAATAAATGCTCTATTTTGGAACATACCTTGTT